>PRKT01000034.1:1693036-1718305 GCA_003671525.1 Saccostrea glomerata | reverse complement strand
TGTCCCCTACCCCTCTACCCTGTCATGATTTTTATACTTTCGAATCAACACTTCCCCAGGAGCCTTCCACATAAGTTTCAGCTTTCTTGACCTAGTGATTCTTGAGAAGAAGATGTTTAAGGATTTTTCATATCTATTTCTATGTCAAACTTGTATTCCCTATTGTGGCCCCGCCCTACCCCAGGGGTCATGGTTTATCAATTTAAAATCTACACTACCCAAGGATGCTTCCACATAAGTTTCAGCTTTCCTGGACTAGTGGTTCTTGAGAAGAAGATTTTTAAAGATTTTCTCTTTATGTTTCAATCTATGTAAAACTTGGATTCCCTATTGTTGCCCCGCCCTACCCCCGGGGGTCATGATTTTAACAATTCCATATCTATACTGCCCGAAGATGCTTCTACAGCAGTTTCAGTTTTCTTGGCCTTTTGATTCTTGAGAAGAGGATTGTTAAAATGAATTCCTAAATATCACTATGTAAAACTTAGACTCCTTATTGTGGCCCCGCCCTAATCCCGGGGGTCATGGTTTATCAATTTAAAATCTACACTACCCAAGGATGCTTCCACATAAGTTTCAGCTTTCCTGGCCCAGTGGTTCTTGAGAAGAAGATTAAGATTTTTCATATATATTTCTCTGTAAAACTTGGATTCCCTATTGTGGCCCCACCCTACTCCCGGGGTTATGATTTAAACAATTTAAAATATTCACTACCCAAGGATGCTTCCACATCAGTTTCAGCTTTTCTGGCCCAGTGGATCCCGAGAAGAAGATTTTTCAATGACCCCCCCCCTATTTTTGTCTTTTCTTGATTTTCTCCCCTTGTAAGGGGACTTGGCCCTTTATTTTAAAAATTTCAATTCAACTTTGGTTTGGTTAAAATTGGCTCAGCAGTTCTTGAGAAGAAGTCTAAAATGTGAAAAGTTTACAGACGGACGGACGGACGACGGACAAAATGTGATCAGAAAAGCTCACTTGAGCCGACGGCTCAAGTGAGCTTATAAGTGTCCCATTTCATGGCCCAGTATTTCTTGAGAAAAAGATTTTTTTAAATTTCTAAATGTTTCAATTTAAAATTTGGAGTTCTTATTGTTGCCCCGTCCCACGTCTGAGGGGTATTATTTGAACATTTAAGAATGTACACTTCTTCCACATAATTGTTAGGTTTTCAGGCCCAGTGGTTCTTGAGAAGAAGATTTTAACGATTTTATTACATATTTTAATGTTAAACATGAATTCCCTATGGTGACCCCGCCTTAACCCCAAGAATCTTGATTTGAACAATGTTAAGTTTTAGTTTATCGTCCAAGTTGTTCATGAGAAAAGGATTTCCTAATATTTTTTCATAATTTCCATGTTAAACTTGGATTTCCTATCGTGGCCCTTTCTACCCCGGGGTCGTGATTTGAACAATGTAGAATCTAAATTGTCCCAGGATGTTTTCACTTAAATTTAAGTTTTTTTCTAATCCGGTAATTTTTTAGCATATTTTTCAATGACTTACCCTATTTTCTGTCTTTTCTTGTCTATTTTCCCCTTGAAAGGAGGTTGTCCCCAAAGATAATTTGTACCAAATTTGGTTAAATTAGCCCTGTGGTTCTTGGGGAAAAGAAAATAAATTTACAGACGGACGGACAACGTATAATCAGAAAAGCTCACTTTATCTTTCATTTCAGGTAAGCTAAAGACTATTTTTCAAATTTAATTTTCTTAAAAGATGCCAAAGAGTTAATCAACACTTTTAATTAAGAATTTAACGTATAATTATTTTGTCAAGGGTTTCTGTTTTTTATCCGATAATGTTAATTCGGCCATTGACACCATCTTTTCTATTTGCATCGTTACCTTCGTGCTGCTCGTCAAGGTTATCGAATCCATGGTTGAAATGTACATTGTTTTTGTGTTTCCCTACTCTTACTTTAAATGAGAGGGAGTAAAGCAGTCGGTCTACGAAGATCTTATCGTCTTTTTTAATATAAGTGAATGTTTTCATACATCTCTTCAGATCGTTCGGTAGATCTTTATCTGGAATATCTTCCAGTAGGATGATGACAAGATGTCGTTTTCTTTCAACAATACTTTGCTGAAAAGCCTCCTGAAATTCCCACAAGCAAAATTGGCTGCTAAGAAAATTCTGTGAAAGAACAATGACAGTATGACGACTATTCTCAATGCATTTGACGATGTTCTCAAAAATAGTTTTTCCAGGAACAAAATCCTTATGATGCATGCAAAACTTCAAATGTACAAGTCGGTCGTGTTTGTTTTCATCAAAAATATTGTACACCCACTCTTGATCATCATTACTGTAGGAAATAAAGGCATCAAATTCTTTATCCTCGTACAATTCTTCAAGCTGACATGGAAGCATTATATTAAACCTAGTGTAAAATAGAATTCGGATTTCCCTTCGATACCTTAGTATAACAACAATGAAAACTATAAGAAAAATCAAAAGGACACTTAAAGCGACAGTGACTGGCATCAGCTCGAATTCACAGTTAATCTCCCTAAATGTCAGATTTGCGAGACGCCAACCTCGAACATATTCAGGATATTCACACTTCAGACCCCTAAGGTATGAGTATTGATGGTACTTTGACGAACTCCAGTCTATTTCTTTGATATATTTTAAAACTTCTTTCATTTCATCTGTGCAGGAACAATTGATGGGATTGTGGTCTATTTTCACAAATATTTTCTCGTTGGAAATTATTCTTTCAAAATTGCGGACAGAAATTCTACTGATGTTGTTGTGTGAAAAATCAAATGTTAAGATTGGTACTGTTTTGTCCCATATTCTTTCATTATCCAATGGGAATATAATATCTTGAATGAAATTGTAAGACATATCGAGGTACTCTAATTTCTTGAAGTAAATCCACCAGTTTTTTAATTGCTCCGGTATGTAATAAAGGTCTGAGTTGGACATATTCAACACTTTCAGTTCAGGAAATACATTTCGTTCAGTCAATTCTGATGCATAGTACCTATTTTTCGTCGATGTGACTGAAAGATTAAGAATTCGTAGCTTTTTGTAGAAGCACTTGTGTGGTGACACCCTTTTATCTATTATATTTGATGCAGCAACTTTGCTGAACATTTCAGTTGCCTCGTCTTTGTTGATAAAATAATGAATAAATTGAAAGGTTTCATTTTGCTGTGTTTTTATTTTCAACGTTTCATCATCTCCACAAACAACATTTTTGGGAAGGTTTGCTGACTTGATTTGAAGACTGTCCAACATTGATTTAACGCCTATCACACGCACAACATTGATCAAAACATATTCCTCTAGTTCGTCTGGTAAAAGATCCAAATCCAGGTTTTTATAGTCAGCATAATAGTCTTCTGCTACACAGTCTCTCACGTGCAGTTTGATAATATTCTTCGCTTTTCCAGGCACTGGAAGAGATATTTTAGCACCATTGGAACATTGTACATTAAAACTGTACTTTACACTTTTTCGTAAAATATATTGTCGTAGTTCAGAGAAATTCCATTTACCCGAAGAGGAATCGTCTATGTAACAATGGTAAGAGTAAAGGAGCTGATTTCTTTCCTCCAAAGTGCAGAATTCCTCCCAGAAAGGTGGAAGTAAAGAGCTTTCTGTATCCGACGCATTGAAATCTGTTCCATTTATTTCTGTTAAAGTAAAAGAATTCCAATTGCTGACAGTTGGTAACGTCAAATTGTCATTTAACTGCGACTGAGACCGCCCAGTTGTGGTTAATTTGGAAATTATAATTAAATACATTGATAGAGTCGAACTTAATATTCCCATGTTCACTTTTTTTACACAAAAATGGAAGAAGATCAAAATCCTTTGAAAATAATTTGGAAGAGAAGGTGCCTCAATGCTCTTCAAGACATCTTCTGATTTACGAATTGTCTGCTTTTGAAGGAAAACGTGGCATTCTCCTTCAGCTCCTCAAGGGGACATATATATTTGGACTTGTGCAGGAAATGTCCCTCGAGAGAGTAATTAGGTCGCAGTAACGCTTGAGTGATTGTATATAAAAACATAATATTAAGTGTGTCTTAATCATCATTTGAGACACGATCATCAGTTAATTAAAAATAAATTAGATAAATTAAGAACGAATTGTTTTTATCATGTTTATCAGTGGATATTAGAGTTGAGGAAAATGTCTCTTATTTCATACACTTCTCCATTAAAATTCTGAACACTCTTTAATATTCTGAATATTAAAATTATCAGAAATAATATTTGTGCAATGAACAGCACATTGGAAAAATAAATTTTAACTTATGCATTAAAGTTTTTGTTCTCACGATTTCTTTATTCGAATGGGTTTTTCTTCAGCTATGAAGTGTTAAATTAAAATGCTCTCTCCTCGAGGATACTTGTTCGGTACCTATCCATTTATGAGTATAAAGAAAAACGAAATAAAATTTGCAAACATGTATATAAAAAGACATCACTCTTTTAAGTCTTTCAGGGACATAAATTTAAAGAGTTCAATCGGTCCCCTTCGTAAAATCAGCAGGGATATTCAACATATGTGATATGTGCAGTCTTCAGACTCCCAGTTTTGTTGTAAACTAATTGTTCATACTTAAAAAAATTAAAATAATGTAGTTTCTATTGGAGATATACCCCGGTTTTTAAAGAATCTTCTGATCCTGTGTCTTCTATTTGAAAATGTTCTTTGAAAAACTTCAAAACCCGTTACGTTTTAATTATTAACACTTCTCTTGTTAGTAATCTAACTGAATATAGCTTTTGTACCGAAACTTGGGAAATCTGGACTGCAATCCTTCTAATGTTGTCTACGGAATAGAATGTCATCTTTGTGGACTGATTTATATTAATGAAACTTAACAAAAAAGGTCAGGCATAGATTTCAAATTAACGATGGGGCAGGAGCTTATTTTTACTTATATTAATCTGGTCAACCTATTTTATCAATGAAAGTTAGATTTACCATCGTACAAATAGTAAATCTTTGAGTACACCTTTCCGTAGACAATGAGAAGAAAACTAGGCACTACCTTTCCCTAATGACGCAATGACAATGTTGATGGAGTTGGGAATCTTTACAGCCAAGAGTGTAGAAATGTAAATCTTGTGGGACTTTTTAGCCGTAAGTGTATTCATGGGCATTGGACTTGCAATTAACCTTTTATACACGATGTATCCTTTGATTCATTACAACGTTATATGTATTGATTTTTAAGCAAATTTGTTCCAAACTAACGTCTATTACTCTGTTCCTTTAAAACTGTAAATAGTTTTCATGAAAAAGTTGAGGAAAGTCTATTTTAAGATTCCCCAATACCAGAATACATGCTGTGGTTATGGATGTAGCAAATCATAGTTTTTTTTGTTTGTTCGTTTTGTTTGTTTTTTTTTTTTACCGTAGAGGACTTGTATAGCTTATGCCTGTAGCCCATCCCATTTATGTTTCAAAAACAAGTAATAAAATATATATAAATAATTATAATGAATTTTTAACGGCTACGTTTTACGGAAGAAATTAATTTAAAACAACCCTTCATTTTCCTTAAACTTTATCATGGGAATTGAAAAAAAAACCTGTCAGTTTTGAATATGTTTGATATTCCAAACAACAAAAATGATTTTAAACTACTACTATTGGATTCCAAAACTTCATAAAAATTCTTACAAACAAAGATACATAGCGACCTCTGTTAAATATTCTACAGGTATTTTTCTTTACTCCTCGCTAAAATTTTAACAGCAGTGAAGGAGAAACTTCAGGAGTACTGTGCAACAATATATTTGATAATTGGTGTAAATCAGATGATGCAGATACTTAAGAAATTCCAAGGGGCGTTTGGAGTTTTTCTCAAGAAACATCAAAGCTTTATAAAAACTGTGATGAAAAACTTCAATCGTCAACTTCCCTTACTTAAGCAGCAGTATATCCTTATTACCTCCATACAGGGTTTATATCTCTCAAGTTGACAAAACATGAATATCAACAGTGTCGTTTAAAGTCATTATTCCCTAAGTTCCATGGTCGCAATACAATGACATCGTCAGCAAATGCAATTTTTCATTAAGTCAAATGCTGCCTGATGTTTTCCAATAGTAAGAACAATTTTTACACACTGAATAGTTGACGAATTTTCCTATTATTTCCCGATTATGACAAGGAGCACACGGCGGGTATGATCTATATAAAAAAGGCGTTTTCACAACGTTCAGCAAAGAATTAAAATAATGTATGAGCACAACCCTCTATCCAAAAATCAAAGCATATTTCATGATCTTCAGAGAAAGATCTTTCATTATGTAATTGCCTTTATTTTGGATCGGAGATTGTTCTCTTTATGAAATTTTGAAGAAATGCTTCACTTTTTGGCAATTTTTGAAGGAATTTACTGAAAAATGACGCCTATTATTACGTCAAAATACATTGACTAGAAAGAAAATGACGTCATGTTCAATAGATACATGGTCACCAATGATCCAAGAAATAAATACTGCATTGTCATCCAAAAACGAGCAGTTGTGATTCTTCAGAAATTCACAGGGCCAAAAAAGTCCTATGTGGCTCATGTTGAGTGAGGGTGCAAACAAGTCTCAATCATCCTCAGGAACAAATAAAGCAGAGTAAAGCAAATACAGACCCTTGTTATCTCAAAGATAGGGTTAGATGGACTCTGTTTGGCCCTGAGCTTCCTCTATGATAATTATACACTTACTGATTTTGTGCATACCATTGTTAAAACGTTTAAAGAAAGATAATGCATTTTATGATAAAGTCTTACTGACATGATGAATGTACGATTTCTCGACGATGATTAAGTGCCCTTATCTTCAGTATTTCTCTCTATTTTTGCAATAAAGAATTATAAGAAAAATTATTTAAAAAGAAAACAAAACATTTTAAAATGTTGCCGTAACTTTCAGTCAAGATTTTTATCAAAAGTTGGTCATATTGCTCTAACCTTTTCCTCTAATTTTTCATCACTTAAATTGCTTCTTGTGTGTCTAAAATGTTTCAGAATATATGTATACACTTTAAGAGATAATCAGTAATTTATATGCACAATTGATGGCACATATATTTAGCAAGTCGTACGTTTGTTTATTGTTGTTTCCTTTTAGGTTGTAGGATTTCAAGACAACATCGATCTGTAGGAAAACAAGTATCAGATGGAATGGGTCTAAACCAATGAAAACTGAAAAAGAATAATTCTATGCAATTTAGTGTAAAATCAGATATTGACTTTTAGGTATGTTAAAAACAAGGAACAGCAAGTCTAGATCAAGATAGATAGAAATACCTTTATTAACCATTTTGGAGAGGATAAAGTACACGTAAATGTCAACATACCATATAAAATTTATCTATTAAAGTTAGCAAAATGTTAATATCAAATTTTTAAAATTGTGAAACACGACAACATTTTTTACATTTAAACATGTTAATCACAATCAAACTGAAATATCCTTGCAATTTTTTAAATATATGTCTTCAAGCTTGCACTCTTCAAAAACATCCATACGTTTATTTCATCTTAGTCTGATAATATTTTTTGATAGAGGTAGGTTTCAGTAATTTTCTAAATATCAGTATTGTTAATTTTTATAACTCTAGTCACCTTTAAAAATCTTAAATATATTTGATAAGCTGATGTACTAGTGTTAGAAATGATCTTGAATATATTTGATTAACTGATAGTACTGTTGGTTGAAATGATGTTCCCTATGAAATATTTTAAAATTGATGTGAATATTTTGGTTAACTTTGGAACCGTTTTATGTAAATAATAAACAGAGTATGTCTTGTGATGTTACTTTTTTTAAATGCTGGTGCTTTGTCTTCCAAGCTAACATTTTGTTTCATTAGCTCATTCGTCTTTTGATACTAAAAGTGTTCCATTATAAGTTAATAATGCTTCGTCACGATAAATCGAAAGGTTCAGACAAAAAACCCGTGATCAAATTAATTTATAAAAACAATACAAATTCGCATAAAACATGGATCGACCTGCGTATTTTCAATAGATGATATCAATTTATATAATTTTGACATTAATGAAACATTGAGATAACGAACAGTAAAGATCAAAAGGCCATAAAACAATACAAAATAGGAGCAGAGCAAATACGGACCTCTAAAGCATCAGAGGTGGGATCAAGTGCCATGAAGGAGTGAGCATCCCCTGCTGACGGGTCACACCCGCCCGCTGTGTGCTCCTTGTCATGATCGGGAAATAACGGGAAAATCCGTCGTAAATCAAGTGTGTAAATAATGAAGTAACAATAAGTATGAAAAACGTCAGTCAGAATTTGACTCAATGATAAATTGAAAAGGTCATTGTATCGACCATAGAACTTACGAAATGATGACTTTAAACGAGACTTCTGAAAATTTTGTTTCATTAACTTGTTTGTCAATAATTTACCTCGTTTTAGAAATTGTTCATACGTAGAACATGCTCTTGCGTATCGAATCAACCAAGATATAATAACTCCGTATGCAGGTGACGAAGGTATACTGCTGCATAGGTAAGGGAAGTTGACGAAAGAAAAGTTAAAGTCATCACGTTTATCATTTAGGTTTTTGTTAGATTACCATTTATGTCTTTTTAAAGGAAAATATCCAAATACGAAACAGATGTGTCAGACTTTGTGGTATATTTTATCTCGAGCTCACAAGAATATATCGTATCGACATAAGAATGGAAATTACCATTGTTAATTGTCAATAGGTCGTCAATATATCTAAATGTCGAGTTGAAAGCTACAGCAAGTGTTTCCTTCTTTTCAAGCATAAGATTTTGCATAAATTCTGTTTCATATGAGTACAAATTTTACAACCAAAAGACCTTGAACAACAAGAAAGGGCCATGCATTAATTAATATTATCACAGTGTATTATTGATTATCAAAGGATAAAATCCTCTTTTTTTCAGAGTGAAGTCTAACTACATGTAACTCGATACTGAATTTCGAGATAATGTATTCAAGGATTTAAATATCAAATTATCTCACAAAATCTTTACAACATACCATATTTATCCTCAATTATACTAAGGTATAATAATTATTGACTCGAATTATTTGTTCTTTTGTACTAGTAAAACGTACATAGCGATATGTCATTCGTTTCGAACGTTATGAAAGTACTTCACTAAAATTTTCAAATCAAAACAACTTTGTTAGTTTTTGACATAATATAGGGATTGACCTTGTCAAAAAACCAGATAGTCAAGAAAATAATACTTAACATGTCAGAAATCACTATCTGTGATCATCTTGCCAATGACAGTTTGAAAGCTAATAGATAAATGTAAGAAAAACACACAGTTATAGACTTCGTGGTATGTTAAAATTTTATTGGAGAAAAAAGATTGTTTCTTAAATTTTATATTAATAAAATGCTGTAAAATTGCATATATTCTTGGAAGAATTTTTTGCGGTTTATGGAAAACATATATGTAGATGGTGCTTAATTTGGTGGGGGAAAAGTTAAGTAGTTCTGTATTTGGTATTTTACATTTCGTATTGAACATGAATTTATGGGTCTCTTAATGCCTAAAAAAAATAAATCCAAATGAAAAATTATGTTTTGCCGTAAAATACCAAGGAACTACTAGTATTATTTAAGTTACATTACGTTATATTTTCGGAGCATTGTAAAACCACATCTTTCTGTTTGACTGTAAGTTTTTTGTTTTTAAGCGTTATTTATTCATTTAATTTAGTTCTGTGTCTTCTGCTTTCTTTACGTATAACCTTACTAGAGATATTCATTGAATTTTTGTTTGGAAACCCCAAAACCCTGAATTGACATTCATCACGTTTTTACAAATAAGAGTGTTGGCATTTATCACGACATGCTTCTTGATATTATCTGGTAAATGGCTGCAAAGTAATCAATGACAATGCAGTTATGTACGTATATATGTAGAAATTAACACAAATGACAAATTAATCCTGTAAAGCATTTCATATCAAGACTGTATTTTGAATACCGTTTTCAAATATCATTTAAATTATATATTATTAAGAATTATGCCTTATTTGAAAAAAAAGTGCAATGCAACAATAATGAAGCTTTTACATTTAAAATTATCTTATTTAAGAAAAAAAAATGAAGATACCGAACAGAGGTGAATAAAAAAAAATAAAAATAAAAACAATTCACAGACATATAAATTTGTAAACAGCACATAAAACCCTCGAAAGTGGCACACAATTGGTTTGAAACGCTTCAGTCAAAATACATGCATCTATAAAAGACTGTATTAGCTAAGTTAATATGATCATTTATATAAACGACCGTGAAATATGGAGATAACGTACAATCATCAAGTTCAAAGGTTAATTGAACAATACAAAACAAGAGTAGAGCAAGCAAGGACATCTAAAAATATAAAAGTGGGACAGAGACCATAAATGTACGAAATGTGGACTTGAAACGAGTTTGCTAAAATCCCTGTTAAATCAACTTATCTCTCAGTAGCTTTTCTCTGCTCAAAATGACTCGTAGTCAGAGCATTTCATGGAGTATCGAATAAAATGTTAAATGTAAACACCATATCAGGTGACAACGAAATTTTCATACATAAATAGAATTGAAAATGGAAAACCTGAAGGTATCTTGTTTTAAAATAGGTCTTGAGTTGAAGATTTACCGGTATTTAAATAATTGGAGAATCATAGTGTGGCAAATTTTCATACTTAAGGCTATCTTGTAAATGCTTCAGTTACATCACAATAATGATTAAAACTTCTTTTATCAACGCCTATTTTAATGTATCCATCTTACTTTTTTTTATTTGTAAATTAAAAGGTTGAAAGGAGAGAAAACAGAATAATCGAACAAGCCAAAATCGTCCATCCCGGCACTTCGTTATTTATATAAGCGTGTTTTACATCGACATGCATTGTCGCACAAGTTTTTGCACATCATTTCAGACAATGAAATGTTTCTTCAAGACGTTTTGTAAGTCATCCTTGCACTACCAGGAACTCCGAATCAAATTTTGCCGTGGGAGCCCTGACCAAATTTAATCGATATTTAAAAAAAATCTTTTCTTAGTACCAAATCAAATTAAAGCTTTCAGATAAAGTTAGGTGATGTAAACAGAGAGTATTCATTTGACACCTCAAATACACGTATTTATCATAGAAAGCTTAAAGCGATTGGCTGAGAAATAAGAAATCAGTCAACATTTGGTTTTTTCCCGACATTCTTCGCTAGTCAGCCAATAAACAATTGAATGAAATTGGCAAGGGGTCCCAAGGTCGTGTGCTGATAAAGGACCCCTGACAGTGCGAATATGTTGCCAGAGTCCATGAATACACGCTCAAGTTTTAGGTATCTTGGGTATTTCCCCCCCAATTTTTATGCCTATTGTTGCTCCTCAAGAGTGAATTTCTCATTAAGATGGTGTGACTGTCATTGTAAGGTACATGTAGCTATAAATTTGCATTTCAATTTTAGGTGAAAAAGAATGAGTGACACGTAACGTTCAGTTTCAAAGTACATAATTTACATGACTTGAACATAAAGAGGTCTAAAGAACAAAGACAGAAAAATTAAAGATGTACTTTTCAAGACTGATGAGATGAATAAACAGTAGCTATTTATATGCCCCTATATACATCATGTGAATTAATCTGAATCTTCTATTTAAAAAAAAGCTTTTTAAAAATTATATATTTTCTTTATTTTAGCATGAACATGTAAGAGAATATAAAAGATACAAAGCAATCAAGTCCCTGCATCTAAAGAAATTTTCTAGGAATTCTAACCACACTTTCTTAGATTTCATTTTGGTTTTCCCACTAAATAATAGGACACCTTAAATCAAAAGTTGTCAAAATAAGGCTTAACCAAATATGAAATTACACCTGGGTTGTCCCAGTTAAATATTTTAATGCAATCTTCTTGTTTTTTTCTTTTAAAGTGTGTTGTATTTGTATTGTTTTTATCCTGCAAAATAAGGCAATTTACCTCATAAAATCTCCTGTCAATTCATGAATTACATCTGGCAATAATGAAAGATAGTTAAGCTAATACTTAATTACTTTTACAGTTGGTGTTTCTGCAATTTTTTAAAAACTCCAATAGATTCCTTATAACACGCTTTATTTTTGACATCATTTGAACCCTTTTTAGTAATGTTTTTTTCGGGAGATTTCAACAACCTCGCTCGTTTAATTAAATCAAACAGTTTGTTAATTCATTATCGATATAATGACCGTGATAACAGATAGAGCCTACTAGTATCATTGGCTGAATGCTATCGATTGTTAGGTCTGTGTTTTATGTTTAATCTGACTATCATGGTTTGTTCCATCTTCCTTAACAAATATATAATTTACTGTAGTAGTGACCAATCAACACCGAGTACTTAAGGGATCTGTCTTTTATGCTCTTTTAACAGATTTGTATTTATTATAGATTTTTGGATATATCGATTACTGTTCGCTATTTCAACTTTTATGAAAGTTTTGAATTTTTTTTTTCAAAATGTATATTTGAGATTTCTTTAAATGTATACCTATTCTTAAAATACCTAAGTGGACACATAAATAAACTGCATCTGTATATTACATAAATATTCCATAGAGGTGGTAAAAAAAGATATCTATAGTTAATTAAAGACAATTAATATAAAAGGTTCTGTTCATGCATTTTTTTATTCATAAGTGCTTTTTATCTAAAAATGTAAGATTGAATTAAACATTCTAAAATCATTTCGAAAACTTGGTGTTTTTATTGATTTGAAAAGTACAAAACACAAGTAGAATGAAAGAATTAAAGACATCACTGTTCGATAAATCAGCAATTCTCCTTCAGTTTCATAACTGAATTCGAGTCTACATTTAATCTCGATAAGCACGAAATTCGAATTTTTCGATAATTGATTAAAATAATTAGAATGAAGATGAGAAGGACAAACGAGAGGACGCTTAAAGCTATAATAACTGGCATAAAGTCGAATCCACAGTTTATATCTTCATGATGTATGTCTCGTAATCTCCGGCCTCTGACTTCTTCAGGATAATAGCACTCCAGATCTCTGATGTACGAATACTTCTGGTACTTTGATGAGTTCCAATCTCTCTCTTGAATGTATCTTAACACCTCCTTCATTTTATCTGAACATGTACAGTTGAATGGATTGTTCGCCAATTTAACAAATAAATACTTGTGTTGGATGATTCTTTCAAAATTACGAACAAATAATTCACTTATGTTGTTAAATGTTAGATCAAGAGTTAAATTTGAAATGCTATTACCCATCATCCTCGCATCAGTTCGCGGGAAAACAATATCCTGAATTCGGTTGTAAGACATATCCAGGTACTTCAAATTTGGAAAGTACATCCACCAGGTTTTAAAATTTTCAGGTATGCGATAAATATTAGAATGTGATATATTTAGAACGGATAATTTTGGAAATCTATTTTGTTCGATTAGGTTGGTTGCATAATATCTACTTAATGATGATGTGATGGATTGTTCAAGCAACTCCAGTTTTTTGTAAACACACTTATGTGGTGACAATCTACTATCCATTATGTTTTCGGTGGCTATTTTTCCGAACATTTCAATATCCGACTTTGAATTTCCTAGATCATGAATGAATGAGAAGGTATGGTTCCGCTCTATTTTTATTCTTAAATTCTCTTCGCTTCCACACAAAGCACTTCTCGGCAGATTTGCCGTCTTTATTTGAAGACTTTCGTACATTAATTTAAGTCCTGTTGAATGTTGCACATTTATTAGAACATATTCTTCCAGTACGTCTGCAAGAAGGTCCAAATCATGTCTTCTAAAGTCTGCATAATAGCCGTCTGCTATGCAGTCATGCACATGGAGCTTAATAATATTACTGGCTTTTACTTGCATTGGAAGTGAGATTCTAGCACCATTTTGACACTGCACATAAAAACTGTACTTTTCATCTTTTTCCAATATATGCTGTCGTAGTATTGAAAAATTCCATTTACCGGAGGAAGATCCGTTTATGTAGCAATTATAGTGCAGCAATGTGTCATTGCTCCTTATTTTTTGCTGATAACAGAATTCCTCCCAATACGGTGGTAATCTGGAATCCAATACAGTGGAAATATTTCCATGTATTTGACCACTATCGTAATTTGTTGAATTGATAACATCAGTGGTATTTGTGGAAGAGTTAAACTCACGTGAAAGTCCATCTGGTGCAGTTGCTTGTAGAGAATTTATCGAATGCAACAAAAGAAATAATTGAAAAAAATTATGTAATGCCATTTTCAAATACTGCATCCCTGAAAAGAATATTTTCATCAGTTCCAAAAGTACAATCGAGTAAAATCAAATGCTTCCACCAATTTCTTCTTATGTTGACATAGGAATGTGAAAGCATTTAAATGCTTAAACTCAAATTTCCAGTCTATACAAGAATAGATATTAATATTATGAATTTACATCCTACTTCAACAAGTTTGCAATGTCACATATTTATGCTTGATTGCATCACGTTTTTTTCTTAATAATTCATTAGGTGTTATAGAATGCTTCTTATCACGTTTACTTTATACATGGAAATTAATTACGATAATACAAATAAATCTTCTACAAAAGAGTACACACGCTCATTTTTTAAATCAGTTTTTACCTTGTGCTTCGTTACATGAAAAATAAGCATTTGTTATGCGAGGATAATTTTAATATTTAAGAGCCAAGAACCTTTCATAAATAATATAATTCTTTGCATTTTAACGATTTCATGTAAATCAAACAAAGGTAAAAATACACGATACAAACGCTGTGTCGGTTGTTAACTAGGAATGGATGTATATTTACAATCATAAAATCAGGCAGTATACAAAAAATGACAGCCACGGGGAATACCATGATGGTTTCTGTTTTGTATGGGACCTAATTTGTTATTGATCTCTTCAGATAGTTAAGGACGGGAAACAAGGTTCTCAGTGTCAGAATTATATATGAAATATAATAACACATGCATCTTTTATAAAAAGTTTTTTAATCTTGATTAAAAATTAAGGACAAATTGTGTTATTTTAATTATTTTTTAAAATACAAACTTCTAGATGGTTTAGGAAAATATATGTACTCTATAGGAACAAAAAGATTGGCAGGGGGAAATATCGAAAAAATCTTATATTTGTCTTATATTCATAAACCAATATGGTTTACACTTATAGATATTGATGAACCCCTGCACTAAAGATTATTTTGTTTCAAGAATAAATAACAATGATAAACTTGTGCTCAATGCTGTTTTCAGAAAATGCATTTTAAAATCTAAATGCACCCATTAATGTGTATAAAAAATGGGAAATAGAAAACGATACCATGGGCATATCTTCTGGGGGAAAAATAACGTATGCATGCAGTCGATTAATTATGGTAATTTTTGTGACGACAATGAAATATACTTTACTTCAATATGTTTGTTCAGGTAATGACGTACATTCTGTTTTCATGAATTGGCAAATTCCACTTGTAAGATTTTCCCCAAATGCCCACATTTTACATACGAAAATTATCGAAATAGAAAAAAATACTATCCTGTCAGCAAAAAGGTTCGATTTCAAATTAACTCTCTGTTTTAGTTATTCAATTATCAGCCCAAAAACTTAAATTGTTAAGTGATTTATACATGAATTTCAAAGAAAAAAGGAAGATTCATAATACAATAACAATCCTTCATCATGTTAATAAAATTTTTTTATAAACAACACTGCATGGATGTATATTTGTTGCGGCCTAAAGACTACCCAACATCTTTGGAAAAAAATAAATATATAAAGTATATGCTAATTTAATGTCCATGAAACTTTATCTCATTTGCTAGACTTGTGCAGAATTGGATGGATATCGATTGGGCGACTCCGAGAAACAGCAATAGAAGAAAATGGTTCACCTAATATATATCCGATAATGGTTGATCGTGAACTTCTTCCATCCGGCTGGGAAGCCAGATGGGACCCAAATCAAAATGCATAGTAAGTAGCAGATTAAAAAAATTAACAGTAAAAATTCTAAACCATCTATTTTTTCACTCGAGTTTCCTCTATCCTTGATATAATTTCTTGTTGCTTTGCAGCTTTTTCATTGATCATAATACACGACAAACGACATGGATTGATCCAAGATTGAATCCCCAGGTAATGTTTGGAAAAATTTCATAAAAGGCCAAAACTTCTTATCATATTCAGCTCAATAATTGTAAATTCGTGTGAATTTACAATTATGATAAATGCATATTATAGATAAAAATTTAGCTTTTTATCATTAAATGACAAACATTTTGGAGAGCTTACCTTTAATGTATATCCAATGTTGCACTTTTTGAAATGCTTTTCCTACAAAATAATGAATAATTTTTTATCTGTTTGGGACTTTAAAACAATCTTTAATTGAATTTGACATAAATATGTCGTATTTACAGAGAAAGCAATATAACAATCGTTACCATGGCAGTCAGCAACCAGCAGAGGTAAAGAGATGTGGTGAAACAGTTATTTTTTTCTTAGATTATCTTATATTATATATAATTTTTGTTATCATTTTAAGATTGCATGATGTTTATTTCTTATCTTATCATGATTTTTTATTTGAATAAAGTGTTTGAAAAGGATCTTTTTGAAGTATTTCTAGAATTTCTTTGCCTCACCATGTATGGAGATGAGACAAATTGTTGACTAAGTCGATCGGCAATTTTACTCTTCTAAGTACACACTGCTGTATGTAACAGACTGAGGATTATAAAACTATTTTACCATACCAAATCAAATTATAAGTATAGAATTAATTTGGTTAATCAGAGAGTGAAGTTTTTATCATTATAGTAATTGTAAAAAAAAAAATAAAAAGAATCAAAAGTAAATCGAAAATAATTAAAAGTATTTTTTACAAGTTGTAATTTTTTTTTGTAGTTTTAATCAATTTCAGGTGTGATTTTTTTTTTCGGTGTTTATAAAACTTTAAAGTCGATATAAATGTATGTATGTATACTTTACCTACTGACTACTGTACAAGTTACTATACTATTTGATTGAGTTTTGATAAATTTATTAAATTACTTAAAATTTAAACAGATATACCTACATGTACACATACAATATATAAAATGTAATAGAATGAATACATTTTCGACTTGATAAATCTTGATAAAACTATAAAGAGATGCGTTCATACTGCTAGGACGTGAATATTGTGTCATGAACAAAATAACTAAGAAAAAATTACGGAATTTTTTGAAAAGCATCGAAAAAGTCAAAGCTAATTTCATTGCATGGAACTAAAATATTTATTTCCAATACATGAACGTAGTGTTTTATGTTTTGTTTTCTTGCATGCCTTCCTTAATAAAAGGTAAAACACATCGTGATATTTATGAAAACTCCAGCATTCTATATAGCAAAATTTTAATGTTTTATTAAATGTTTACGTAATATACAAGTACATACATGTAACTTGTGTGCTATGCTATAGGTGGTACACCAAACTGTCACTGACCAATCAAATGCCAAGTTCGAGGCCTCGGTCAACGCTCTGTTGAAAGCATTCCCACAGGCCAATCAGGAGGTGGTCACGGCGGTTATAAAAAGGTATATTTTTAAATAGCATATCTAGATCGTATCTAGAACACATGACGAAATAAAATGGACAAAGTGAAAATAAATAGACAAAGTAAAAATTCTTAAAAACATTTTAACTATTAATGATAAAATGTAATCTATAAGAACTGTTTTCATAATCAGAAATAATTAAAGGTATTCATATACCTTTGAACATCTGTTTCTATATAATACAGCTGTCAGAACAACCACACAAGAGCCAAATTGACTCTAATGTCCATGGGATTCAAAGAAACTAATACATCTGAAACTGCTAAACCAACTTCTGGAGGAGGAGCTCCACAACAAATGTTGAATCCACACCTTCAGCAACATATGTCACCTCAAAATCAACAGGGTGTACGCAACCAACAAAGCTATCCAGTCTCTCCAAATCAAAGACGTTCAATTTCTCCTCAGCAACGACGGTCACTTTCTCCTAATCAACAATTCGATGAGCCATCACAGAGTCAATCCCCAAATTATCAGAGGAATGCACGGCCCCTCAATCAAGAAAAGCACATAATCTCTCCAATCCACTCTGACAGGAAATTATCGCCAAACAGGCAACCAGGAGCATTACAGCAGGATGAGCACCAAAGACTTTCTCCAATCCGCTCTGACAGGAAATTATCGCAAAACAGACAACCAGGAGCATTAGAGCAGGATGAGCATCAAAAGCTTTCTTCAATCCCCTCTGATAGGAAATTATCGATAAAAAGGCAAAGAGGAGCATCACAACAGGATGAAGACCCAATTCTTCAGCCACGGCGCCATTCTAACCAAGCTCCTACAAAACACTCTCAACAGAAATATGTATCTGCGGCAGAAATAATGGCGTCTTCAAGGAAAATTTGCCATGATTCACATCAAACAGTTCACGAGCCAAATCAAGCAGACGGGCATACTTCAGACAAAGTCCCCATCATTACCACTGTTTCTCACTCACTTTCCCCAAAGTCCCCAAGCAAACGCTCTTCAACAGACCAAGCATTTACAACAAGTAACGAAAATCAATCTGCAGTTTCGCCCCAAGTTCCTAGAGATCATAGTTCTCATTTCAGAGACCAAGTTCCTAGAGATCATAGTTCTCATTTCAGAGATCAGGAAATATCAAATTCTGAGAAGGAAAAACGTAAGAATGAAGTTTCTTTAAAAAATGTTGATACTGATAGTAGTAAATGAAAATTTAAGAAAATACCGCTATCGTTAAAACATTATATCGTCATAATCGATACCTTTTAAGTTAAACTAACGAATCTGAATTTGCAGTGAAACGGACACTGATGGGTCAATTTCCAGAATGTGAGTCTGATGTTGTAGAACTGGCTCTGAAAACTACTAACTTCAATTCGTCTGCCACACGTGTTTTACTGGGAAAATGGGAAAGAAGTGTGAAAAGAGAGTATGTAAATGATATATAGAATCGAAATAAAATATTTCAAAGAATATTTCTTTAAGAATGTCTAAAAGTTATTACCCTGTTGCCATATTTATGATTGTAGGGAAGAACAGAGAAGTTATGGTGAGTTAGATATTGCGTTGTTGTACATCTATCTAGGACAAGACAACTTCATTGAACATTTCTTCAAGAGATTGAAAATAATTTTCTCTTCACAGATGATTACAAGAAAAGAACCGGATCTAACATAACTTCGCTTACTCCTGAT
The DNA here is from genome assembly GCA_003671525.1 of Saccostrea glomerata. Lineage (NCBI taxonomy): Eukaryota > Metazoa > Mollusca > Bivalvia > Ostreida > Ostreidae > Saccostrea > Saccostrea glomerata. Next base: position 1,699,039 of record PRKT01000034.1, on the reverse strand, counting down.
GTTTCCTCAACAACAATCATTACAGAACAGCCTGCTGCATATCTTTCAGATCAGCAAAGGTACTCAGTTGAAAGTTAAAGTGTACAAAACTTCTAAGTATATTCAAATCGTTTAGTATCATATTTTTAGTTTGTTTCCATTGCCTACCTGTTACCTATTCTCTTCGTTTCCCATGACACAGCTATAAAACTATAGAGACCACACAGGGCGTCTCCACTTATTTCTACTGTCTGCTGTTCTTGCTGCATTCAAATACTGTCATCCAACTTCTGTGCTTTCCCGTTCTACTGTGCGGCGTCACGTTGTTATTTTTAGATTTATTCTTTTTTTCTTTTCCTGAGATAAACTTTGAGTCCAATTCCCTCTGCCCTTTTTACCATATTTGTTGTTTTACTTTGATTGGGCAGTTTCCTTGATTTTAATAGAGTGTCAACATCTTCCGATATCTCAATATCCCTGTCACGGAACATTTGATTTCTCTATAAAACATTTAAATGAGGATTTTTTGTCAGTGAAATTTCCTCGTTATGTAGCTTGTCATTCATTTGTTTGCTCTACGAAGTTTTGCAATATGTAGATTGTTCTTCTTTTTCAAAAAACCAGCTTGCTTTTTTGTTGCTGGGAATCTTTTCCTTTCCCTATCCCTTACTTCTGACCCAGAACTAGGAAGTAAAGAGAGTTCTCCCCGATTCTTAATTTTTTATTCATATTCTCTTTCTTTGACAACTTTATGATGAGTCTTTCTTTGACAACTTTATGATGAGTACCTTCTTCCATGCTTCACTTTTTTCCCCTTGTTCGATATCTTATCAAGAGGACTTTTAATCTTTTCTGTTGTAAATTTTAAATATGCTTTCATTAGTTCTGCTGTGTTAAGTCTCTTTCTGCTGAATTGCCATGTTTTAGTTTTTTACTGCATTTTCATTTCTCCATATTATGGTTCGCTGCCGTTTATCTCTGCTTTATGCGACTCTATAATTTCCACATCTACGTGCAATATGAATTTTACTTGCTCCTCTCTATTGAAAGCGTCTTTAAATTGTCTATATTTTTATTTCATTTCTTTTTTCACATTTTACTTCAGCAATGAATCTGGGGCAAATCAACATTCAATTGGAAACGACCCCAGTTCTTCAGAAAGAAAGATATCTCTGAAAACTTTGCTTGTAACATCTCAGTAAGTAATCAATGTCTTATATCTAAATAAAGTAAATTGTCCATTAATCTTAGAATAAAAGTTTTACAAAATGCCTTAAAACTAAAGTATCGGTAGCTGTCTTCAGCTCTCTTCATTTTGTAAGTTTGCATGTGAAATTGTATCGAGATGGCAAATAGTTTTCAAGCTCAAAAGTCCATTGAACGATACAAAATAGGTGCAGAGCAAACACGAACCTCCAAAACATCAGACGTGGGATTAGATGCCATGGAGGAGTGGGCATCCTCTACCGGCCGGTCACACCCGCCGCGTGCTCTTTGTCATGATCGGGAATAAATGGGAAAATACGTCGACAATTCTTATATATATAATGAAGTAAAATGTTACCTGATTTTTATTTTGTGTTACAGAACTGTGTCTCCTTTTACCAGCTTGATAAATAGAATTCCAGGAATGACATGTTGCTTTCTTCCTTACACTTCATCGACAGCCAGGTAAGGTTGAGATTAAATCTATAAATATCTGTAAATATAAGTATGTTATAATTTAGAATTAATTGTAAATTCAATTGCTTTAAACATTTAGCACTTTGATCCTTTCAAATACTAGCGACTGTGTAAATTGATACCGATAAAGCAGATTAGATTAATTCTTTGTTAATTTTTAAAAATATACATACATGAGCATTGTTCTCACTTGTATCATCTTTAGCTGCTTATCAAGCAAATACAAAATTATACTGAATTGTATTTCAGTCAATTCACTTCAAGAGTGGTTACATCTGATGCTATTCCTAAGTCACCTTATCGCACCGCACCACAGGGACCTAACCCAGCTCTGCCCAAAGGTCCCAATAGATCACTCCTTAGGTAATTTACCTGATATTCTTAACAATACTAGAGTAGCAACAAAAAGTGTGTTCCAGATTCATATATGTCATCTGATGCAATTTAAACATACATTGTATGTTTAAAATCAATGACAACCAGCGCAATACTAAAAGCAGATTTTTTTTTGTCCCTTGTTATTTTCGCCCTTTCACACACCTTGATTCAAAGTTCTGTTTAAGAAATTATATAGTGTGCTTTGAACTGTACCGTTTTAAATCCCGAGAAAGGGGGTGGTGGTAAATAAAACGGGGGCGAAAATACCTCGACAACAGTATAAGTGCAGTACTTGCTGAATGACTTTTTCATACTAATTGTTAGTCCATTAGTTATACACGGAATTGACGACGGATTTTTCCGTTATTTTCCAATCATGAAAAGGAGCACACGGCAGGTGTGACCGGTCGGCAGGGGATGCTCACTCCTGCATGGCACCTAATCGCACCCCTGATGTTTTGGAGGTCCTTGTTTGCTCTGCTCCTATTTTGTATTGTTTTATGGACTTTTGATGTTGAATACTGTTCGTTATCTCCATATGTTTCACTTGGAGTTATCTCTTAAAGGTCTCAATATACATGTACAATCATTTGGATTTCATCCTCTTAAAATATTGATTTTTCAAATAATCTTTGAATTAACAACTCCACGGAAGTCCATTATGATTTTTTTTGTATTTTAGCAAGGACATTGTTCTAGCTACAGGTCCTGACATGAAGCACAGAAGAGGACCTGACCCTCATAACGTTGGGATGAGGGTTGTTGCAGTGGGTCCAAATCCAGATTTGGTACAGGGTCCAATCAATGTACTGAATGGACGTTCAATGCTTGTAACTTCCTTGTAATTCTTTGAAAGGAAATGTTAATCTATTGTTGTTCTGTGGAGGCATTACTGACCAGAGGCTTAATTAATTGACATGCAGAGGAATATTAATAATGGAAAAATATCTACCTGAGAATCTAGACATAATAGATAAAATATAATTATTACTTAGTATATTCACCATATTTACATTTTTGGGGAATTCATGTTGCCGACCTTACGTTGTGGGGATTTTTGGCATGACATTCGTTCTTATACATCTATGCAGTAAAAATGAATTTCTTCACTTGTTCAGTTCTTGTAACTACATGTACTTTCTAAAATCTATGTAATCATAATATAATGATTATTGCATCAGACTGGTTTTGCTTGTTGAGGGTCAATTAATACGTCGTTGTTACAATGTTTTTGCTTGTATATGAAAAATACAATCTTCATTCATTCACGTTTGTATACATTTTTATTGAAAATACCAACTTCGCTTTTCAGCCTTTTTATTGCTTTATGGTGCATTGCCATGACCAAAAAAAAAATCATCAGTAAGTTTAAGACAAACTGTTTTCACTTTAATTGTTATTAAATATACCTAGTTGGAAGCAGATGTGGGGAATTCTTATTAGAATCTGTGATGATCGTGTCAAAAATATTTATATCGAAAATATTCTTTGAAAGGAAAAGTTGTCAATGTGACAGAAAACTAGGTTTTCATGAACAGCACTGGTAATTTTCGCATAAATTATAAAAACTTTTTAATCTGTCAATTATTGAACGTGATGATCTAACAATATCAATGTACCTTTGTATGGAACATTTGTCATTAAAAATTGTTCATCAAATCGTATTTTTCTCAACAATTGCCGAAAATCAAAATCCAAATACAATGTACAACTGTCAGTAGTGGGCACATATCGCAAAATATACAATTTATCAGCAAAATTTAAATATCTTAAAGCAGTTGTATAGTTACGGAATAGTTATCCAGACAAATGGTGTCCCTACAGTATATGCAAAATTATACATGTATTATAAAAAATAAAAAAAAACTAAATTCTGCAAGTTGATCTGCAAAATATAAAATGCCCTATTTTGAAACTTTTATAAGACATTATACGGACAGATTATAGGTTAATCAATATCGAGATTTGAGCGAAGGAATTATTCTTTGCCATTTTTAAATGCCTGTTTTCAGAATTCAGATGATTAGGTAGAATTTTATCTCTAACTTAGCGCATTGTAGCAACCCCTGGACTTCCGGTCCAAGTACTATCATTTATGCATATGATACACGCAAGACCCTGTTGAGGCGTAATGTAGTGTATTTTTGCATCAACAACTCTCTCCATCACCTTTACTTTGAGATTTTCCAGCTAGAGCAATGGAAATGCGTTCTTAAGCAATTCTCAAGAAACCTTAGCATCCTCACGGGAAACGAAAGGAGATTTTATTTTTTGAAATATTGCTGCATAACTTAAGATGAAAAGCACAAACTCTTTAAACTATGGAATGCCATATACGACAGCCAACTGCTTACTGCCAACTGCTGACTGCTTACTGCCAACTGTCAGCTGCTTACTGCCAACTGCCACACATATTTGAATAAATTTTATATTTGCATTGGTATTTATATGAATATTCACAAAAAAAAGGCACGGATCCAGGACATTTTTCCAAGGGGGTCACCCTGGTAAAATTGAATTGAATAAAATGACCAATATGTTTTATCTCATGTAATATTCAATATATGCGGTTGATAGTATATTGTTTATTTGTTTTATTTGTTTTGCTATTTGAAATAGGTCATAAAATGACTATTTTCTGCTTTTAATCTTTAAAGACCCCCCTCCCCCGGAGACAACAAACCTTTGAAGAGAGAATAATAATAAAAAAGATTTGTCGTTTCGCAGAGAAAGATGTTTTGAAAATAAATTTACTTTTTCCATTATAATCTATAGTGAAAAAAAATCCTCAAATTAAAGTTGTATATCTCTGTGTGTTATAATGTTTCACATTTGCATAGGGAGGCATTTAAAATTTGTACAGTTATATGTTAAATAAACTAAACGAACTACCGGTATAATGACCTTGGGCCCTCCACTTAGAAAACGCCGATCAAACAATTATATCTCTTTGTTTGTACAAATAAAATATGTTTTACATGCATAGATCTAGAGAGAACACCCGGAACACCCCTCTGAAATTTGTAAAGTTATATAAATGCACAAACTAAACAAACTTAAAGTTATTTTGTATAAAATAAATCAACTATTAGGGATCTTTGAACCAACACCCCCCTCTCCCCAACCGAAAATGTGGATTCGTGTTAAGTTGGTATGAAAAATGTCATACACATGAAGGTGTGACGCATAAGAACCCCCTCTCCCCGGCCGAAATAAATTTTCACACTTAGGAAAGGACTTTACGTATTTTTTTCTTGTCAAGAAATTTCTGGTTTGGATTTTATTTTACCCTCTTGGAAAAAATGTCCTATAGATCCGCGCCTTTTTTTTTTTTTAAATTTACATAAATATCAATATTAAAATAAAATTTATTCAAATATGTGTGACAGTTGGCAGTAAGCAGCTGACAGTTGGCAGTAAGCAGTTGGCTGTCGTATATGGCATTCCATATTAAACTCTATAATATTGCCAAATGTTTTGTTAAATATGCAATTTTTGATTTCTGTTAAGCAGACTCAAACTTGACTTCCGGTTATGGTATGAAAATCGTTCAACCGTTAAATTACCGATATTCACCAATTTGAAGATATCTATAATTTTAAGAACCCTCTCTACACTGCACACTAAAGAGTTCTGATTATATGGTATTTTTTTGCAGTTAGAGTGATCTGCCCTTAGATCTTAATTCTTAAAATTAGAAATTCACAGTTTATTACACAATTTGTAATCAATTCAGGTATTCTTAAGATTTTAAAAGGCAAAGATAAATTAACTGAACATGTCATTTACATGTATTTCCTCTATGGAAGTAAACAACAGTGATTTCTATTCACTGATACTGTGTTGTGTTTGATTATTTTTCCTGGGGGTAAATGCCACGCACCATACGTTGAAAATCATGTAAATAAGCTCAATACTAACACCTTTATAGAATATATTTTTCTCAATATCCAAAAAAAAATT
>PRKT01000034.1:1672050-1689542 GCA_003671525.1 Saccostrea glomerata | reverse complement strand
CCACATTCCGATTCAGAACTTGCACGATTTTAAAATGCACGAAATGAAAACAAATCTCGACAGTCAGCATGGTCAGATAAAATGTGTTCATCGGATTATATTATTTCATAAACGAAACATAAAAACGATGTTGGTGAGTACTAAAGGTGTTGTACTATTGATAAAATGTGAATTCAGCATTTAATTCGGTTTACAAGTATCGAAAATCAACCTCTGAATGCCGCCTCCGGTTGGAGGCGGCGATTTCCCAGTTTTCGTAATGGCGCCGGTTCTGACGTTTTCCTGGCATGTAAAATATCAAAATCGTAAGAAAGCCTGAAAAACGTCTGATTTTTCGGACTAACAATGGTACATGTATCTTACACTTAGTCAGCTGTTAGAATATCTTTTATTCACAATTTTGGAATTTTTTTTTTAGTTTTTTCATTGACCACACTACTAAACAGACTACATGGATTGATCCAAGAATCAAATTAGTATGTATCATATCAGTGCAATTATTCTTTTAGGATTCATTTGTGAAATTGTCAGGTTAATTTTTTATATTTAGAATAAAATTGTCAACACTATTAATTTTTTATATACTTGATAGCAAGCTAATCAGCCCCAGCAACCTCAATATGGTGGACAGCATGCTGCCGCAGCCCAGGTATAATTCAACGGAAGAAATTTGTTTTTATTTTGTATTGTCTGTACAGCTTTCTCCATTTTTTCTTAGATAGATTTTCTTTTATATTCTTATGTTAAAATTGAAAAAAAGTTTTAATTTCTTTTTACTCAGTTCTTTGTCTTTTTTTCTGTCTGTGAGGGATTTATAGCTTAATTTTGTATTGTTCTTTTTTTTTTATTACAGTAGCTATTATTTCTTCTTCTGGTTTAGTCAATTTTAATGATTAATTAATTTTGATTTATAATACACACTTTTTTCACCAAAGCATGATATAAAGTACAGCTGAACCTTAGTATTTCGAATCTATTATCTTTGATTATCTCTAAAAAAAAATTTGGTCCTGTTGAATTTGAGATAAAGTGGTTTGACTGTACATGTTTGATGTAAAGAGCAAAGTTCACTAATGGCTTTAATTGGACCTATAAAATTCTTAAAGTTAAAAATCAAAGCTGACTGTAAACAGCTTGCAACAATTAAAACATCAAATAGACATAAATACGTACTACTTAAACAGTGACAACTTTTACGAAAAATGGAATTATATAAAGGTATTGAATCAGAGTGAGGATGATACACAAATTGATTCATATGAAGAAATATTGACATTTAACGAAAAGTTCTGACAAATGTTTCTCTTTGTTAGCGTAACACTTTGGGTTTAATTACTTTAATATATTAACTGAATATGATAAATATAGATAAGAAGAACACCACTTGTCCTTGTTAAATAAATATGTTTTACAACAGATATACAACTTATTTGAATGAATTATAAATCTTATTTGTTATGAAATGTATTGTTCATTTTATCAAAAAAAGATTTTCATGATACATATATCATGGCTAAAATATCATGAAAAGTTTCAATAAAGAAAAAGTTGTATCATCCCAGTCCTCATTATCTGAATTCAGTGTACTATAATATCACTAATTGACCACCTAATGCATAAAATGAACCTTGCTCTTTGTGTCAAATTAAAATTTAACAGATTTTGTGTATGTGTTTTAACTTTTATTTTGGTTCTGGAACATCTGTTTGTCAATGTCTCTCATATTTTTAGGGCTGGGACAATATATCGAGATATCGATATATCGTGATATCTCTCAGGACGATACGCAAATCGATACACATGAAGAATTATCGAAATTTCGCCCATGTAAATCCGACTTCTATTTTTTGAGTTTTGTGTTTATTTAACATTTAGGGTTCAATAGATAAAATAAATAAGTTAAATATAAATATAGCTATGAAATAAATAATAATTAACACCATTTGAGTAAAATATTTTTGTTTAACAACATATAAACAACTATTTTGAATAAATTTTTTCTTATTTTCAAAGAAATAATTTGTTTATTTCAATGCAAAAAAAGATTTTATTAGCAATTAAACATATTGTGATACATATCACATCGTGGATCAAATATCGTGATACGTATCAATATAGAAAAATTTGTATCGTCCCAGCCCTACATATTTTAATTGCTTAACATCCCTTAGGTCATGACAATGAATTTTAATTTATTGTGTGCATTAACCATTGTATGTATATGTTGTTGTATTGCCTATGGTAGCTTAACTTTGAACCTTATAGCCTTTTCTGCATATGAAATACAGTAAAATATGCTTAAAGTGAAAATTCTTATAAAAAAATTATGCATATAGCGAATTGATTTTCATTCCCAGTGGGTTTTAAACAAATTGAGAAGCTAACATGTATAACATATTATGGTTATAAATATAACGAAACAAATTCATCTGTCCCTTGCAGTTTGATATAGGCATGTTTTACTGTATAGAGGAGTAGGAGTACACTCACTATAAACATTCTATTCTTTCTATTATACCTGTAAAATACATATAGCTTTTGAACCAAGCATCCATGAAAAGTCCTGCAACAAGAGAAATCCCGCTTAACACTTTTAACAGGGATGAACATAGAGACAAAGGGAGAGAACTCACAACATCATTTCCTGTAATTTGCTTTTTAGATGTTTAAACTAAATCACCACCTATGCTTAATATAAGAAATTGTGTTAAAATTTTTTTTTCATTGAGCAAATGTTTGTAAAATCCATAGAGGAAAAAGGTTCAAATTTAAGAATTTTCATGTTTTTTATTATAATCATTGTATGAAATATATTTTTTCTCTACCCCAGACTAAGCAGCCTCCACCTGACACAAATGAGGCCAAGATGGATGCTACAATCAATGCCCTGATGAAGAGCCACCCAGGGGCCACCTATGACATGGTTAAAGACATCCTAATCAGGTATGAAGTGATGTGTAAGGGGTGAAAAGGGGCTTATTCTTGCTTATTCATCTTATTTATGTATATGATGGTATTGACATGTGTATATACACATGTCTATTTCCCTGGGGGGAATTCAGCAAAATTAGTATTGTTCCATGATGAACCTGTAACTTGATTAGTTTGTAATTTTATGAACAGAATAAAAAAATTGCAGCTGGACTTATGAAAAACATTTACAGAATGATGTACCTTGGTGAAGTGTACTTTTGAGCCAGGGTTTATGAATGTACAAATGTAGGTGCTAGGATTATAGTCTTTTGATACAGTATTTACAGATAGGGAGATAAACAACACTCATCTTACCAATACATAATCAAGCCCTTCTAATTTACATTCTAATGCAATTCTTTTGTAAAACACTTTTTGATTGGCAAATGCACTGATCTTTGAAGCAGTAAAACGAGCATTAACAAGCGTGAAGGCTTTTTCATTGTGACATCATAATAGAGCGACGCAAATACACAATGCTCCATGACGTATTTCATGTCACAAAATTCAACAAAATAAGACGTAAACAAAAAAAAATGCATGGATTGCATTAGAATGAGAATAACTGATCTTCTAATTTGGTATTTGCGACCATTAATGCTGATTTAACAGTCGCAAACATCCGTTTTACCGGCTCTGCTTATGCGTCGGCGGTAAAACTCAGTTTGCGACCGTTAAATCAGCATTAACGGTCGCAAATACCAAATAAGAAGACAGTTATTCCCTAACTCAAAAGAGCTGTTAAATGAAAAAAATCCATTTATTCTCTGCAGTGTTCACAACAATGAATCACTGGCAAAAAGAAATTTGGAATCCATGGGTTACAAACTGAAGCCAACAGGGGGTGCTACCTCTGCCAGTCACTCCAGGCAATCATCAGCTAAACGGACGGGGCACAAGTCCCCAGCGAAAGAATCTTCGCCCCCAAAGGAGACCCTATCTGAAGATCAGAAGAAGAAAAGTGTGTACCAATCAACAATAGAAAATTGTCTAGCTCAAATACACACATCTTTTTCTTCACGATTTTTGCAGATTTTATGACCTATACATGTATGTATTCTTGATTTTTTCAGTTAAACAGCGCATGGCTGGGGCATTTTCGCAACTTGAAGCCAATGTGATTGAGATGGCATTAGATATCTGTCACTACAATGAAGGGAAATGTCGCACTTTACTGAAAGGCTGGGATAATAGGAAGAAGCCAGAAATGTCAGTAACTTGTACATTAGATATTTACTTATGTAAATGGCAAAAGGAATCAGTTACCAGGAGCCATTTAACTTCTGTAAAGATGCACGGTTTTGCCTATGATCAGCTACATATGAGGGCTGTTCAAAAATTACGCGGACTTGTTCCACAGAAAAAAATATTTGATGTCATAATCTGACAAAATGTCACACATAATATAAAAGAATCTTTACTTATATGGTCTTCAAAATTTCATATCAAAATGTTGTAAATTGGTATCAGTTTTGAGTGATTTTTCAGGACATATTATTAAGTCATGGAGCAGCAAAATCTTCGACGTCACAGGCATTATATAAAAATATGTGATTGAGCTTTTTATTTCTCAACATTTTCCCAAGAGTACCTGTACAGTTTGAGTTATCTTATCTACTCAACATCCAAACACCATGAATTATCAAGCTTAAAATCTATTAAACAAGTAAAGAATATTCATTTTTTGTTTTAAAACCAAAAACTGCTGGTATTTATGAGATATAGTGTGATATTAGTGACTCTCAATCATGTTCTTTACAGTCCAGATAAAGTTTTTGTCGATAATCTTCTTCCCGTCCTCCCGTATAGCCTTTTTACAGAGGTCTTATGGTCTAAAATTACAATTTGCTATTTGTGGACGAATGTCACCAATACCCTAGTTTACATGTTTTATTATGCATATTTGGGATCCATGTTGGCAATATCTCGAGCATTACACATAATTTAACAAAAGTGTGGTGCGCCGTAAATTCAGGAGACGTCATTTTCACAGTCATTTTTATGGGAATCGCATCAGAGAAAAATCACTATATTTCTGTTAGTACTTCAAATATCACGTAATAAATCTAAATACATAATATTAAAAGAAAATTTAAAGATACATTTGAGAAAATTGTCAAAAAATATCGCGAATTATAGAAAATAAATGAGTTAAATTTTGGATTCCCCATGCTTTTGCTTCAGATTTTTTGTCGTGCTCCGTACCTCTCCATCTGCGATATCAACACACCGATAATTTTAGTAGAATTTTTTTAAAGTACAGAAATTTTGCCCAAAATTTATCGGAATCTTTAAGATACATAATTCAGTGAAATTTCATAACTATATGACGTCTGTAAGAGTAAATAATAGCACAGTCTGCTTAACTTTTGAACGGCCCTCTTATTTTCTACGGAAAATCTGCATTTTCTACTTGTAAAATAAAAAGAATTTGGTTTCTTTCATTCATATACATTGATAATGCAAGTTAATGCCCTGTTCACACGGAGAGTTTAATTCAAATTAAACGTAAGTTATTGCAGTTAAATTTGAACCGAGTCACAAGGGGAGTTTAATGCGAATTAGTTTAATTTGAATTAATTTACTGCGCATTAAATTACTTTGCATTAGCTCCATGTGAACGCTAAGCGAAGCTTATTCGAATTAAATTCTGATGCATGCGTAATGGCAAAATTTAGTAAATTACCCCATGTCGGTGGTCAGCTATAGGTACTTGTGCCATTTTTAGCGAAAAACTAAGGAAGATTTTGTTAATCACTAAAATGTGTGTACAGACACTTTGACATTATGTCAAATGGATCTGCTTCTGCATAAGGTGACTTGAATTACAAATGACGTCATAATAGCCATGCTGACGTAAAATTTTAATTTGCATTAGTTTACTTTGCATTAGCTGTCGCGAGAACGCAATTTAATTCACATTAGATTGATTTGCATCAGTTTACTTCAAATTCATCTTTTGCGAATTAAACTCTCTGTGTGAACAAGGCATAATTTCACAGCCACATCGTTTTCCCAGCAAATTTACATGACAGTGCACAAAGCATCTCCACAAAAAACAAACAAACAAATTGCAGAGGACTTAGCTCAACCTCATAGGAATTTTATATCTCTATTAATGAAAAAAAACTTTTTTGTTCCAGAGGTGACAGATCTAAAACATCAGACTCAGGTAAGGTTATATAATTAATAATCAGAAATATTGAAATATTTTGAAATTTGCATCAATTTATACATACAGAAGTTTAATGTGTTTGTATTTAAATATTGTCCTATTTTTAGGGTTTAGTGAGTCCAGTTTCAGTAGACCTGCCACTTCAGAACCAGCTGCGTTTGATATGGACGCTGGATTACCAGTCACACTGGAGGCTGACCCAGACAGGTAGGTACTTGTTCAGCAAAGGAATTTTAAAAATCTTGATTTTCATATACCCCCGGTACAGATTTGTACAAAATTAATATAAAAAAAAATCTTTAATGCAAATCACTATCCATTTAAAAAAAATGTTTTGTATATGAAGCTCCATAACGTCACCAAAGAAAAAAAGTTCTCCCAAGAAAACTGCGAAAACACATCAGGACAGGTCAAGGACACCAGATCAGAGACCTTCATCATCAAGGACACAACACCAAAGAACTAAGCATGCAAAAAAGTAAGGTCTTTTTAGTACATGTATAAGCATTATCAAGAAATTGAAGTTTAAAATTTTACAAGTATTCAGAAATCTTTCTTTTGTTTTAATATCATACATGTACTATGAAAGTAAAATGTCTTTTGACATTTGAATTCCAGTAGCTAAAGAAACAAATGTCCCAGTCACTAAATGTACATTCATTACCATTGAGAGCGATTTTTACTAGGGATGTCAACGAATAGTCAACTGTCAGTTGAATGGACCGACGATTGAATAATGAAACAACATTCGAATACCATATAAGTGGAAATTTTAGCGAGACACAAATATAGTGATTTTTATCGAGATATATTTTTAGCAATTTTAAAATGCTCGCTGAAAAAGCTATTACAAATAAAATGCGAATAAATTTTAGCGATATTCAATTTTAGCGATCTCAGCACCCTTGCTAATAATGCCAAAATTAAATCTTTGCTAAAAATTCTACTTATACGGTATTAAATAAATGCAAGAAAAGGGGGCGATAATGAAATTTTCATCTCAAAATTAAATAAGGGTCCTTCCTCAAACTATACAGCTGTATAGTGTACGTCCTCAGACAAATAAGAGCTCAAACACAGTCACAGCATATAAATAATTTTCCACATTGTACATATACATATGGAAAATACAGTAATTACATACCGCGATAATTATTTCTCAATCACTGACTATTTTTGTTATTTTACGTAGAAAATTATGCAACGCTATATTGGACTATGAAAATTATTTAATTGACTTGTACCAATTATATTTATAAACTCTAGGAATTTCAAATGCTTAGGAACACAAAGTATTTGCATAGCCGTGAAGTTTTAAAGTTCGATAAATATTAAAACAATAATCTTACGTAAAAGACATTTTGATACTAATATATAGCTTAGGAAATCATTAATTGAACAAACAATATTTAACATTTTCATCAGAGGTGAGGGTAGTGTGTTTACAATTCCCCATTTTCCATTTATTTCAATTTTCCAATTTATACTAGTCTAATTAATAAGCTTTCAATAATTCTGTGTTATAAAAAAAAAAATAATAAATGCTCCGAATAGTCGACTATCGTTCGAATATTAATATTTTGACATCCCTAATTTTTACTGTTTTATCATGTGATGTTGTTTCAGGAGCACACACAAGGGATCTTCGGTGGTCAGACAACCACACACAGTGTCTGAGTATAAAACAGCTGCCATTGGTCCTAATCCAGATCTAAGGAAAGGTCCAGATGATTCACTTCTCATGTAAGACACACAATATCATTTCTTTGGAATATTGATAGAATAGGGTTCCACAACAATTTGCAGTTGCTCTGTAGGCAGTAATAACTCTTTCCATCATTTCGCTTTTCTGTCATTCTGTTCATCCCAAAATTAATTTTTATTAAAGATTTCAATTAATATTGTGTTCTGTTATTCTCATGATGCCTGTACATAATTACTAGGATTTATTTTTGTAAAACTTTACAATAGGTCACCATCTTATATGATGGAAAGAACAATTAATGTTGATGCAGCTTCACAAATGGTCAATGTATAAGCCATTGCTGTCTTCACCATTTTACTTCAATATGCTAAAAAGCAAACTTGTAATGGAAAAAAACCAAATGAAGATATGATGATAATTACAGTGAAAACTGTCTAATCTGACACCTGAATAATCCCACACACTGTGAATTCTGACGTTAAATTTCTTTCCCATTTAACTATTTCCCATGTTTTAAACACTTTGCAATCCGCCACCCTGTCTATTCTGACACAAAATTCGTCTCCCAGTGCATGTTGGATTAGACAGGTTTCACTGTAATTCCTTTTTAGGTCACCTGAGTAAACTGCTATCTGTTTCCGTCCGTCGTCGTGCATTGTTCGCCATGCGTTGTGCGTTAACATTTGAACATTTTAAGCTTCTTTTCTGAAACCACTGAACCAATTTCAACAAAATTTTACATATAGCATCTATGGATGAAGTGGAACAAAAATTGTGAATTTCATGGTCCCTGTCCCCCTGGGGCCTGGGGGGTGGGGCAAAAACCACTTAAATTAGTGCATTCTTTAAAAACCTTCTTCTTTACTCCTGGACATCAAACAGTCAAACTGTTGGTATGATTGTAATCAGCATTGAGTCCTCTTCCAAAATGGTGAAATTCATGGCCCCAGGGTCAGGGGTTCTAGTGCTAGGGCGGGGCTAAAGAGGTTATATAGTGAAAATGCATTATTTCTTTGAAATTCTTCTTTTCTGCTCCGGAGCATTAAATAAACTAACCAAGTGCATAGCTATGTTGAATTAGGCTGCCTCTTCCAAAATTGTGAATTTCATGGCCCCAGGGTCAGGGGTTCTAGTGCTAGGGCGGGGCTATATAGATTATGTAGTGAAAATGCATAAATTCTTTGAAATTCTTCTTTTCTGTTCGTGGGCATTAAGTAAACTAACCAAGTGCATAGTTAATGTTGAATAAGACTGCCTCTTCTCAAATTGGGAATCTAATGGCCCCAGGGTCAGGGGTTCTAGTGGTAGGGAGGAGCTTTATAGATTATATAGTGAAAATGCAAAAGTTCTTTGAAATTCTTCTTCTCTGTTCATGGGCATTAAATAAACTATTAACCAAGTGCATAGCTATGTTGAATTAGGCTGTCTCTTCCAAAATTGTGAATTTCATGGCCCCAGGGTCAGGGGTTCTAGTGCTAGGGCGGGGCTATATAGATTATATAGTAAAAAATGAATTATTTCTTTGAAAATCTTCTTTGCTCCTGAGTATTAAATAAACTAACCAAGTACATAATTATGTTGAATAAGGCTACCTCTTCCAAAATTGTGAATTTCATGGCCCTTGGGTGGTTCTGGTGTTAGGGCGGGGCTATATAGATTATATAGTGAAAATGCATAAATTCTTTAAAACTCTTCTTTTCTGCACCTGGATATTTAACCAATGAACTATGTACATAGTTACGAGGAGGAAGGATGCCTCTTTGAGAATTTTGAATTTCAGGGTCCCTGGGTTAGGGCTTTTTGTGTTAGTGAGGGACTCTAATGTTTATATAGTGAAAATGCATGAATTCTTTGAAAATCTTTTCCTTTCTTGTTGGGTATAATGCCAATGATCTTAGTATATATATACATGTATGTATAACAAAAAAACCTGCTTCTTCCAAAAATGGTTAATTTCCTGGCCCCTGGGACAGAGGTACTTGGGGGGGGGGGGGTTAAGATAGTCTTAAATACCGTAAATCTGGAAATTTTAACGTCGATTTTATTTTGCGAATTTGGGTCAAACTGCTATTGATTAATTTTTACGTTTCAAAATTTTGCGAATGACCATTGTATTGTTTACATTTTCTTATTGGGAATTTATTTTTAAGAAAAATATTTTTGCGAATGCAATGAACTCGCAAATTTGCTAAAAATTTATCTACAGCAAAAATTTCCAGATTTACGGTAATTTAATGCTTTGAAATCAATCAACAGCATGATGAAATAAAAAATTTTAAAAATCCAAAATTTTGAAAGATGTGGCCCCAGGGTCAGTGGTTCCTGTGAGATGGGGAGCTCAACTGTGGACCCACCCTAACACAAGAAGCCCTGACCCAGGGCCCTGAAATTCACTAAAAGTGGAAATGCATTTTCTCTTGGTTACTCTGGTCTACCTCTGGGTATTAAGTAACCAAAATAAGCATGCTGAGTGTATAATTATGATAAGCAATGGTCCTCTTTCAAAATTGTAAATTTCATGGCCTCTGGTTTAAATCATGAATCAAATTCAATTGTTGGAAAGTTGTCGCATAGTACTCAGGTGACCTACAAGGCCCATGGGCCTCTTTTTATACTGATGGTTGAACAAAGTTGAGTATGTACCACTACTTTTACACCTATTTATGCCATTTCTATTGGCAGACAAAACTACGTAGCAGCTGTGGGTCCTAACCCAGATCTAAGACACGGCCCTGATCCGGGGCGGTTAGGGAGCAGAGTGGTTGCCATGGGACCCAATCCTGATCTGGTTCAAGGACCAATGTACATGCAGGACCCTCGGAGGCTGATTACTGTTTAAGGTGGCAGGCCCAACAACACACAGGAAGCTAACCAACTGAACACTGAATGGAAATCCTGACTGAGGACTGCTGCATTTGAAAATCAATAATGCATGCCTGTTTCATTATATATAAAACTAAAGGGAGCGTGTTATAATACTGTTGTTTTAAAAAAAAAAATTAATTAATTTGTATACTGAAAACATTTTAATGGGTCCTATTCATAGTCTATATGTAGGCATTAGAAGTATCTAAAAAGTCTATGAATTTTTCATGTACTTGTATACTGTAGATCACTAAATTTTCGGGACACCTTATTTTTGCAAGATTGTCATTGATTCTTTGTAAGCGAGACATAATTTTCACGAATAGTTGTTATTCAACTATATAATCGTAAGGAATACTTTTATACGCGAGAATTTAATTTTCGCGAACGCATTGTCTCGCGTAATTACGCGAAAATAAAGTTCTTGCAAATAAAAAGTGATTTACAGTATATATTGAGAAACTGTTGGAATTCAAGGTATTCCTTGTAACTTGTGAGATTGAATTCTTCTCTTCTTAAATGAGCAGTTTGTTTACCTGTACATCAATTGATGAAAAAAAAAATCTTGAACTGAACAAGTACATACTCCACTTTTATTCAGCATGCCTAGTCTTCCTCTCATTAAATTTTGTAAATATAGCTGTTTCCAATTGTAATGTCCAGGTGATAACCTTGATTTTTTGTGCAATTCATTAATTAAAACTCCTGATTGTTGTATCTCTATTGTGATGCATTATTTACACTTTTTAATGATAAAAAAACTAATAAAAACATAAAATTCATCATCTCTTAAGATTTTTTGATATGCTGATTTTAGTTACTAGACATGCATTAACAAAAACTGTTTATGAATTCAAAAAAATATCTTCATAACTAGTCTTCATATCAATTATAATTTGACCAAGAAGACATATGTACAATATGCAGCTTAGCTCATCTGAGCTTAAATAAGGCATCAACCTTTAAGAATGTGGACCAGAAATCAATACCTAAGCCCTTTGCTAATTTTTAGCTCACCTCAACGAAGTTGGGGGAGCTTATGTAATACCCTTGGCGTCGGTGTCGGCGTTAGCGTACTTCTATGTCCTATATTGATCAGACATGCATGGAAGATGTGATCGTCTCAAGCCACGGTCCGGAGTCCGCATATAGCTCTCTCCTACGAGGATCGTACATTTTGGCCGTGGTTTGCGACGATGGGAAGATGTTTCTAGTGTGTTTCATTGTACCAGTCAAAGTTTTAATCTCTGTTGAGATACTGCTAGGCTAGATATTTGGATCTCTGTTGAGATTCTGCTAGGCTAGATATTTGGACTGACGCCTACAAAATCTTTGGACACTTCTTCATAATTCATGTCTGGAAATTGAACCCCAACTTTGGTCGACTCTAGCAAGAATTATTTACATAGGCGACACTACCGCTTGCTTCAATTTAGTCATTTGGTTGTTTATTTGACTCTCTGTCACTATTATTAGCAACCCGCGCTGATCACCGTGTGCCATTAAGAATTGAACAAAATTTCACATCACTTCATTTCAACATCTTTAAAATAACGTTTTCTTATCGTTATGTAAAACAAAACTTATATATTTGGAAAGAGGATAAATTAAACTTTTGATCTATGTGCATATTTTTATGTTTATTAATTCATAAAAGTGTTTTTTGAAGCGTTAAAGTCAATACACACCGCTAAACATCGATAATGGCGAGTTTACAAGATCCGCGCGTGGCCTAATTATACGGGGTTCACGAGATCTAAAATGCGGCAGTCTAAATATTTATGAATATGCATGAAATTTTCCAACCAATCAGATCTAATGTCTCTCTTCAACATGGTAGTTGTAAGTAAACCGAACTCCAACAATTACCGAAGATACGACACCCCAAAGTTCATGCGATCCTGCCTGAAAAGTTTTCGGTAAGTAGTTTACTTACATATATATTCTTAAAGTACACATTCAGAAGTTTCATTTGATATAAGTTTCAACCCTATGCAATAACATTTAGCCAACCGCATTTTAGGTTAAAGGTCAATTTCATTCATAAATTCTCACGCGTCACCGGGCGCCATCTTGGAATTTTACAACTCGAATATACTACGGCTTTCAAATACACGATTTACCTAAAAACTAAAGCATATTTGGCCCTACCATCATTGAATACTTATTAAACAGATTAGAAAGATGATTTAAATAAGTTTATTTATTACTTTTGACGGGTGATTTCCACAATCAGTATAGTACAAAGAGTCGAACGAATTTCCTCGGATGTTC
Source organism: Saccostrea glomerata (assembly GCA_003671525.1). NCBI lineage: Eukaryota > Metazoa > Mollusca > Bivalvia > Ostreida > Ostreidae > Saccostrea > Saccostrea glomerata. Next base: position 1,676,550 of record PRKT01000034.1, on the reverse strand, counting down.
AAATTATCGTAATGTTTTCTTGATTGTTATATCATATAATCTTTTTTCATACAAAAGGAATGCCTTATTTTTCGATATAAATTATTTATATAAACTCTTTTTCATACAATATTTTTCAAACCAATATAATTTTGACTATTTGAATACATCTCCACATGAACATGGTCATGCACTGATCATGGTGAACAAGGAATCCCGTTTTTTCTAAAACTGTGAGACGAAATCTTCCCAGTCAAATATTAAATTATAGTCAATAAAAATGAATTATTTTTATTCAGAGACATATAAAACCATTTCTCTGGTTTTATAGAAAATAACATAAGCTGACAGTATGAGAATTCTGATTGTAACACAGTTTACACATATTTTGAAAATTATTATTAATGCACTTCCCTTAGGATGTACAAAGTCATATAGGTTAATCTTTTTTTTTCCTCAATCTTGGATTTTTTTTCTACCAAGATTCCATATCAGTGTTTAAATATTTTTTTATTATATTTTCAGATGTTGCCATACACAGCTGGAGTTTTGGGACTGATAATCAGCTGATTTTTCAATCTTCCAAGATAACATGGATGTCACCATATTTGTGTTTTCCTAATAAAACTATGATTTTTATACAATATTGTCTTTTTTCTGCATAAATGCTTTGAGATAGAAAAATAAAAACAGCAGAATCAGAAAGATCATAACTTTTTCAGTCAGAGTAGCAAGTTTTATAAAATTCTGCCAAGTAATAAATAAATTAAAAGGAAATAACTACTTTTTTGAAATGCACATGGTCCATCCACAAGCGAGTTGACACCTATCTTTACTGTAGCAAGAAATTCTAGAAAACGACTGAAATTTTGCAACTTTAAACTCCCATAACTTTTGTTCTACTTAAGATATCTTTATTAAATAAAAAGTATTATGCAAGTTTTAAGAACCTCTTTCCAATGACATAAAATTTGTGTACAATTTCCCAGCATAAAAAATCAGCTTGGGTTGCTACTATTATTTCTACATAACTTACTGTTTAGGATGTAAATCTCAACACAAAAATATTCACTGACATCTCCATTCAAAACATGGCTCTTGTGACGAAATTGTTTATCTCGTTCCTCTCATAAAAGAGTCCCTATAGTCTGTTTTCATTACATGTGATGTTTAATACCCACTGTAGACAGCTGTCTAATCACAACCAAATGACTAAACTGAAGCGAGCGGTAGTGTTGCCTATGTAAATAATTCTTGCTAGAGTCGGCCAAAGTTGGGGCTCTGCCTCAATATCCAGACATGAATTATGAAGAAGTGTCCAGAGATTCTGTAGGCGTCAGTCCAAATATCTAGCCTAGCAGAATCTCAACAGAGATTAACTACCAGACTTGCTTCGGATGCTGAATCTGACCTACATTTTCTGGTTGAGTGAACAGGTAAATGTTTTTGGTGCTGGTCTCATTTCAAAGATACTATGAGCCCTTTAATGACCAAACTTCGAAGGATGGTACATCTTAGGATGCATACTACCAGACTTGCTTCGGATACTGAATCTGACCTACATTTTTCAGTTGTGTGAACAGGTTAAAGTTTTTGGTGCTGTTTTCATTTCAAAGATAATATGAGCCCTGTAATGACCAAACTTACATGGATGGTACATCTAAGGATGCATACTACCAGACTTCAGATGCTGAAATCTGACCTACATTTTCCGGTGGAGTGAACAGGTTAATGTTTTGGTGCAGGTTTCATTTCAAAGATATTATGACCCCTATAATGACTAAACTTGCATGGATAGTACATCTAAGGATGCATACTACCAGACTACAGATGCTGAAATCTGACCTACATTTTCCGGTGGAGTGAACAGGTTCATGTTTTGGTGCAGGATTCATATTTAAGTAACTTTGAGCTCTTTAATAACCAAACTTGCATGGATGGTACGTCTAAGGATGCATTCTGCAAGTCTGGCTTCGGATGCTGAATCTGACCTACATTTTCTGGATAAGTGAAAAGGTTACTTTTTATACAGTTTCATTTTCAAGTAACTTTGAGCTCTTTGTTGAGCAAACTTGCATGGATGATACACCTTAGGATGCACACTAATGGACTTGTTTCAAATGCTGAATTTGACATACATTTTTCAGATAATGGACCTGGTACCAAAAAACTATAAGGCTTATATAAACCAAACTTGCACAAAAGATGTATCAAGGGATGAAAACTCTCAAACTTGCTTCAGATGCTAGATTTTAATTATGTTTCCATAATGAAGAACTAGTTTAAAGTTTTTATATAGGTCTATTCCAAAGTATCAAATCAAAATTGCATAAATTTTGCATTTTTGGATGTAAACTTTTTGTTGGTTAATTGTGTGGCTTTGCCTTAAAGACAACATTCGTTGAGGTGAGCTCTGTAATCTCTAATTACCTATGTTTATCAAATATCACTGACAAACCTTGGTAACAAGCTTTCATTCAAATACTGACAAAGGGATGTAATTCTGAGACAAGGGGGATATTAAGGGAAATGAACTGGTGGCGGTTCTGAGTGACATTTTCTTGGCACATCAAATATCAAAATGCTGAAAAGGCTTTGGAAACAGATATTTCTGACTGCTCAATGACAGAAGCACACCTGTTGAATATTGATGGAAATTTTGTCTGGTTCCTGACTATGGGACTCCGGATATTCTGTTTTTGTATGAAATAATTAGGAAATACCGGTATATCAAAATTTCTCTTTGTCTAAGACAACTCCAAGTAATGACATTCTGTAAATTTCCTATGGTTAATCAAATATTTCCTTGTTGAAAATGGGTTGTTCTATATCTTATGATTCAAAGTAGACCTTCAGGTAAGGGTAATCATTCCTGAGCTGCAAGTATGACATTCACTCGAGGATTGTAAATTATTTGCCATATTTAGAGATTGTTTATACCTTTGATTTGAAGAATCGCAGCAGATGGTAAACTGACAAAACATTTAGCATTCTGCAAGATGTTTCTTTAATACATGGATTTAATGATTAAAATGAATCACCTAAAAACGAACACTTTTGTATATGTTTAAACAAGTACATGAACTTTATGAAATTTCTGTTTCTTGTATATATAACTTTTATTGTTGTTTCAGACAGAACTTAAAAATTCAAAAATCTGTCTGACCAAACAATTTCACATTGCACTCCACAAGATCTACAAATTAACAACATATAACAGCACACTTAACAAGCATCCTGAATTCGTCACAAATTCTTCAAAACTTAATCACACTTTCATTCAAGTTATCCACACAACCATTTATAACTGTCCAGTTTTTGTCTTGATTTGTCACACTTCGTCCTCATTGAGTAACATGTTAGGGACGCCATTACTGATGGGAAATTCTCGACCAGACTCCGGACAGACCAGCTTACCTTCAATCACCTCAACCTGAAAAAAAGGCCATTAATATTTCACAACTGTTAACTAGAAAATCTTTATTGTAATATCTTCTTTTAATATGTGTTAAGGAATTCTCACTGAAAGTTTAGATTATTGGCAAAAATTTCAATGATAGAAGTAACAAAGTTATCCAAGTATAAAAAGTTGACTACCAAGACAGAGCAAAATCCAAAGAGGTCAAGTATACATCTTTCAAAGTATGATTCATTGCATAAGAAGACACTTATTAATTGTCACTAACCTCCATCAAAGCATTGTGGACTTTTCTCAGAAAGTCTGTGTCTTCCATTAACTCATCTTTGATAGTATCTGGCAATCCTTCTCCATATCCACACTATAAAAGTCCAGATTATTATAAACACAGTAGATCTTACATCCATAATAAGAAGTTTTTTTAAATTTCAATTTTAAAATTTCAATTAGTACCAGTATCATTTTTGTACATCTTTTTTTTGTTTGGAAATAGATATAAGCTATATAACATCATTATAGACACAGGATTCTATCAAGATCTGATCAATTAATTAATTAAAATTTTAATCTTAATGTTCTATGACTAACATGTTAAATATTTCTATAACTAGAAAGTAGGGATGCATATTGTTAAAATTATACTGGAATAAATATATATCATATATATCATGTATATATAATGTCTGACTCTTTGATAAATTTTCTTTATTTGTTTTGACCTCTGACCTCTTTAGCAGCTTTCTGCAGTGCCACCCAGTCTACTTTTGGTAACATTCTTGTTATGAAATCAGGATTAAACTCCACATCTTTCACTTCAACTTTTGCTGGCTAAAAATAAATTAAAATGTGATTTGAAAGTAAAACTTGATTGAAAAATAATATAATCTAAATTCATTGATTCGTTTGTTTAAACATTTGATGCTTGGTTCAACATTAATGTATTGTGTCAGGACAGTCTGGTTGTAAGTGTCCAGTTTATTTTGTTTTATTGAATTTGGATTTATAATTTAATCTAAGACAAGAGGCCCAGGAGCCACATCACTCACCTGAGCAATTTGCTAGGAAAAAGCACATATCGGATCAGAACTGAAAGTTTACTGGGG
>PRKT01000034.1:1659051-1670332 GCA_003671525.1 Saccostrea glomerata | reverse complement strand
AAAATGCCATTAATTTTTCTCTAATTCATAATTATCTCCCCTTTGAAAAGGGCGTGGCTCTTCATTTGAACAAACTTGAATCCCCTTTACCTAAGGATATTTTGTAGCAAGTTTGGTTGTAATTAGCCCAGTGGTTCTTCAGAAGAAGATGAAGATGTGAAAAGTTTACAACGACGAGACAACGACAACGGACAAATCTTGATCAGAAAAGCTCACTTGAGCCTCTGGTGCAGGTGAGCTAAAAAGGAAACGATTTATATTGGTTATGTCCAAGCTTACAGTCAAAAACCAAACATTGAAAAAAATATGAATTTCCTTAAATACTGTATGACAGGTACATCAGGTTGGGCACAGTTCTTTTTTGGGGGGAAGTATATTTACTATAAAGCGGGATAATTCCTCTTTTTAATTTAGTAATGAAAACATTATTACTAAATACGGGAAATCTCTGGATATTTTTTAAATAATGCCTCAAATCCATTTATTAAATAAATTGATGCATGAAAAATATGATGTGATGTGTTTAAACTTTATCAAACCAACCTCCCTAAAAAGAGGAATAATTCCCTTTCATTAGTAATACTTCCCCGAAAAGGGAACTGTGCCAACCTGTACATATATCATCACAAATGATTAAAGTAAAACTACATGTACATCATAACATGTATTTAAATAAATCTTATAGTTTATTGAAGTGGTAAATAATACATGTAAAAATCACGATCCCTTTTATAAATACATCAAGTGCCTGAAGTGGCTAAGTGGGAACTGGGAAGACACCTAGGCACATGTACACCATACAAAAATATTGAGACATGTAACATGAATGAATATGTACATTTACAACATTTCAATATTGTAAATTATATGTATGTGAATAAATGTATGTGATTTTTTCATGATACATACCAAAATACCCAGAGGGTAGCCGTTCTTTACCCCTTTGATGATGTTTGATGTCAGAAAGTTGTGTGTGATGAGCTTCATTTTGTTTTTATTGAAAAATCAATTATGCGAGTTAAATTTGGCAAACTGATATCTGTTTCTTTACCCTTTAAAAGTTAAAAAAATTGACCTAAAATAATTACTAGGACATGTTATTTATATAAACATCAGCCTAAAATGCAAATAATTGCATAAAAATTAAATTCTTTATGAAATCATAAAGCAAACATTATTTTCGTTTTGTCATAAAGTAAAACATTATTCGTTGTTTTGTAGCAATCCAATATGGCAGCCTCCATGCATGTCCCACATGACGTTTAGAATATTTTATTTAAGTAACAGGTAAGCAGATAACAGGTAAACCTTTAGAATTATTGATTTGAATGTTCTTTGTCCATTCTGTGCCACCTCGCTTCTATCCAACAGAAATACCTAGAACCAGCCGAAATTTAAGAAGATAGTATTTTACCACTCACTGACTCAGTCACAGCAGAGACATATAAAACCATTTATATTTATTGGTTTTATATGTCTCTGGTCACAGGGGCTTGTTGTGTACAGGTGAAGAGGAAAATTTTTTTACTAAAAACGTACCTCGAAGAAAAAAAATCAATGTTCTAATTAATTTATTTTCTCTACACAAACGCCAATGACTCATTCTTATGCCAAAAATTGTTCAAGTTGTGGAAAAGGAACAGCTGAGGAATATTTAAAAATGTAGCAAAATAGATCTCATATGTAAAATAAAGTAAATGTTGAAGTTTCCACTCTGAGACCACCTCTTTGTTATCAGGAGGCATCTATAAGTAATGGGTTCATGTCCTGTAAATAAAACACTTCTGCACATGCATGGCTCGGATCAGATGTTACTGACTGTCCCCATAGACACAGATTATTCTAACTAGGCTCGGTGAAAATCGAAAAGTAAATGTTTCAAATCGGATTATCATACATTCTTTGTAATTTAGTGAATATATATGCTAGATGTTTATTATCTTGATATATAGAACTATTATTATTAATTTGATTTAAAATAATCCTTGTAGTATTATGGCTTCAGAATTTTTGTCAAAAATTCTTGACAACAGCCCTTAGCCATGTTAGCACAGGTATCGGAGAGAGGAATGGATGGTCATAATCTCACCAAGATTTGTACTGGAGTCTAAAAAATTTGCCCTGGTGTCTCTACGAGTCTCAGACCAGTGTCACACAAAGTGATAATGGAAATCTTGCCCCAACATTGACTGCTTGTTTCAATCAATACAGGCTAAATTGGATAAGCTGCTTGCTTAACATTTCTGGCTGGACATCCTTTTAAGTCTCTATTACTATAAAACTTTCATTATTTACATTTGAAAGGTTTTTCATTTTGAATAAATTTTTTCTTATTTTCAAAGAAATAATTTGTTTATTTCAATGCAAAAAAAGATTTTATTAGCAATTAAACATATTGTGATACATATCACATCGTGGATCAAATATCGTGATACGTATCAATATAGAAAAATTTGTATCGTCCCAGCCCTACATATTTTAATTGCTTAACATCCCTTAGGTCATGACAATGAATTTTAATTTATTGTGTGCATTAACCATTGTATGTATATGTTGTTGTATTGCCTATGGTAGCTTAACTTTGAACCTTATAGCCTTTTCTGCATATGAAATACAGTAAAATATGCTTAAAGTGAAAATTCTTATAAAAAAATTATGTATATAGCAAATTGATTTTCATTCCCAGTGGGTTTTAAACAAATTGAGAAGCTAACATGTATAACATATTATGGTTATAAATATAACGAAACAAATTCATCTGTCCCTTGCAGTTTGATATAGGCATGTTTTACTGTATAGAGGAGTAGGAGTACACTCACTATAAACATTCTATTCTTTCTATTATACCTGTAAAATACATATAGCTTTTGAACCAAGCATCCATGAAAAGTCCTGCAACAAGAGAAATCCCGCTTAACACTTTTAACAGGGATGAACATAGAGACAAAGGGAGAGAACTCACAACATCATTTCCTGTAATTTGCTTTTTAGATGTTTAAACTAAATCACCACCTATGCTTAATATAAGAAATTGTGTTAAAATTTTTTTTTCATTGAGCAAATGTTTGTAAAATCCATAGAGGAAAAAGGTTCAAATTTAAGAATTTTCATGTTTTTTATTATAATCATTGTATGAAATATATTTTTTCTCTACCCCAGACTAAGCAGCCTCCACCTGACACAAATGAGGCCAAGATGGATGCTACAATCAATGCCCTGATGAAGAGCCACCCAGGGGCCACCTATGACATGGTTAAAGACATCCTAATCAGGTATGAAGTGATGTGTAAGGGGTGAAAAGGGGCTTATTCTTGCTTATTCATCTTATTTATGTATATGATGGTATTGACATGTGTATATACACATGTCTATTTCCCTGGGGGGAATTCAGCAAAATTAGTATTGTTCCATGATGAACCTGTAACTTGATTAGTTTGTAATTTTATGAACAGAATAAAAAAATTGCAGCTGGACTTATGAAAAACATTTACAGAATGATGTACCTTGGTGAAGTGTACTTTTGAGCCAGGGTTTATGAATGTACAAATGTAGGTGCTAGGATTATAGTCTTTTGATACAGTATTTACAGATAGGGAGATAAACAACACTCATCTTACCAATACATAATCAAGCCCTTCTAATTTACATTCTAATGCAATTCTTTTGTAAAACACTTTTTGATTGGCAAATGCACTGATCTTTGAAGCAGCTGAGCGATGTGGCCCATGGGCCTCTTGTTCATAGTAATTTCCTATTCATTCAAACCTCTGATGCTGAAGAATTCCAGCAAGTTCAACAGAATTTGTGCAAGAGTCTGCTTCAAATACAGTTTATACCCCCCACCCCCAACAATCTAAATAGGTAAAATCTTACATTGTCATTGATTTGATAAATAACTATGCTTTTTTTTAAAACACAGAGAATGTCAAAGAAAAGCAATAACTTTGTGACTGACTTGGAGTTTTGTCCAACATGTGGTACCATTCTTCCTCTCCCTGGTATGGAGGACTTTGTGACATGTAAGCTCTGTGGCTTCAAGATCAATGTTCGAGGTGTGTCATTGGTTTGTTCAGAAAAAAATCTTAAGGATACATTGTATTAACTATAAGTCAAAGCACATAATTCTTTTCAGCATAGTTAGACTTACCTAAAGAGATTTGAATTCATGCAATCTTGCAGAGCAGCATGTCAATTTAATGGCCTCTTAATCAGATCAAATGCAGCTGAATGATATAAAAATGTTATCACCCCTCTCAGCAAAGTTAAAGAGGATATAGTTTGTGTGAGTGAGAAATCCCTTGATTTGATTTTACTTCAATTTGCTTTGTCATGATGGACTTCTAAATTGAAAGATAAAAAGATAGTTTTTTTTGTTTTTTCATCTACTAATGGATTTCCCATCTCCAAAGAACAAATCCGACATAGCTAGTACTATAAGCCAGTATATATACCATATTCTTGCAGAATTTGATGGTGTAAAAATTACATCCAGCATAGTGTTTAACCGGCCCGAGACTCTGCAGACTGAAACTGAGGAGGGAGAAGTGTCCTCGGGACCTCTGGTGAGTACATTTCTAGTTACAACCCCCCAAAAAAGGGCATCAAAAGAGGCTAGGGGCAAGGGATGCAGGGTTAGGGAAAGAAAGAACTTAACAACATCTGTGATAAAAACAGAAAATTGTGAACCAACAAAAAACGAACAAAGTATATAAACTGGAATGACATATCTGTATATGTATGTAGTACTTCTACCCTGTTTCTCTGAGCTATGTAAGTAAATTATTTTATTTTAGCACAACATTTCACTGAAATTTTTTTATCTAATCAAATAATATAATGTAAGTATTCATCGACATTGATGTCTTTCATCAGATAGAGTGGGTATTATACAAGAAAGAAACGAATTATGATCTTCAACGAATAGTTCTGCTATTTACAGTAAATGCATGGCATTCAGTTATAATGTACTTGAACTTTTTCATAAAAGTGTTTAAGCCTGATCTGAGTGACATTTAATATTGTACTATTACCAATAAAAGGGATGGGTATGAAGAAGTACTAACGCAATTCCTTTTAAGAGCAATGTGTGTAAGTGTCTAGTTTAAAGAAAATCTACAACTTAGACTTTATTCTTAGTTTCAAAAACTTTTCAAGTAAATATAAATAAATTTACAGTGACGATAAGGAAATTTTAAATATAAATAAATTTACAGTGAAGATAAGGAAATTTAGAATATTGGCATTTCATTAATGATTTCCCACTATTTTAAAGGAATTCTATAAATATTTTAAAATATAACACATGTCACCATATCAGTGAAAACATTTTGACATTAAGAATACTTTCAAAAACACAAAGGCACCCAAGCATATCGTCTAAATAACTAGACTACTACATTGTAGAATATTAAGTCAGATCCCTTAAGTCTTTAAAGATATTTGTTGAAATGTTTTTTGTTTCCTCGTTTAAAAAGAAATGTTTATGCTAATTTTTGCCTTTGTGTATGTTTTGACCACGTTTGTTGTTGACCTCAGAGAATTGAGTTTTTACAAAGGTTTAAAATTTCTTCACTTGTACATGTGCAGTTGGAGAGAAAAAGAGAAAGTTCTAAAATGATTAAAAATTTCTAACTCTAATTATGTTTTGATCATAAAATTGAAATAATCATTCGATTTTATGTCATTTTATCATGATATCTGCGATCTGAATATCAACAGAAAATGCATTATCTAATTTAAAAAAAAAAAGCAAAGCTGTGTCAGTGGTGGGGCTTAGCGAAGCGAAGATTAATTCATTACAATAAATAAAGACGTTTCCTGTTTCACATTTTGATCAAATAATGAGAAGATGTGTTGGAAACAAGTGCTTAAAAAAAGATCCGGTTTGGAAACAGTGCTTGAAAAAGAGCCATTCTGGAAACAGTGCTTGAACAAAATATCCGTCTTAGAAACACAAATATGAAACATGGCGTAAATTATTTCAGATCAATGAGATGGATGAACTTTCGATGTAAGACATGACGAACATGTGCATCTTAAAATCAATTCGGTATATTTATCTTTTTATTTCTTTAATGAAGCTTGAACATGCAAGCACATCTGAACACTATTTGGAAAAATTACAGGAGACTTCAACGGTCCCATTTGTGAGGACCACAACAATTACTTCAACTGCAGCAGAATTTGATATATTCAATGGGACAAACAATATTCCTATGAATCCAGCTGCGTCTGATCTTCCTCCAAACTGGGAGGAATTTTGCTTTTTACAGGAAAAGGATGCCAATCTAACAATTCATCAATACATCTGTCTAATAAACGCGTCCTTCTCTGGTAAATGGAATTTTTCAGTACTAAGACAGCACATTTTATCAAACGCCTTGAATAGGTTGATAAATAAAATATCTCCAAGATAAAAAAAATAGGATGAAGAAAATACATGTAAAATGATAAGTGCAGATTGGTTCAAAGCACAACATATCCATGTACATGGACCTAAACACTCTCCGAGAAAAAAAGTAAAAAGGACTTTTGAAAAATGAAACAAATGAAAACATCTATTAAAAAAAGTGCCTAGGTGCTCTTCAGTGGTGGTGTATATTTCTTCTATTTGTGTGGTAGAGACAGGGACGCCTAATATAGATCTTGGACTATCAATCAACTTAAATTTATGGAACATCAAGCATGGAGATATTTTACATGATGTTACCTTAAAAAGATAACTTCCTTTTGGAGGCCAGTTGTTTTTAAAACAAATCAAGATTTAATATACATCTGACATTTCAGCACTCTATTATTGTCAATTTCTACACAATTATGTTTAGGACTTCAAGTGCAGTGCATTTGTACAAAACTAAGCATTGTTTTAAAACAAAAATGCAATTTATAATGAAATAGAAAAAAAAAATTTTTTTTTCATAATTGAAGGAATTTGAAATTGTACAATTTTTATTAAAAAAAAAAAAGATCAAATTTAGAGTTTGATTTTGATATATTTTAAAAAATCATCGTCAAAAAGAAAGCTGCCAAATTTGAAAAAAAAGAAATTGTTCTATAATATACAGTCACCTTTTAAGGCTTACAATCTTTTGCAAAACTGTACAGTCTAGTATAAGAAAAACGATCGTAGGGCAGTTTATGGTAACAATATAGAATTTATTATATCTTATATCAATATAATATAACAATGTGATGTACAAAAACGTCATGTACATGAAAAGACTTCAAACTAGAAGAAAAGTTTTTGACTTGTACATAAAAGATAGTGCATATGATTCAATACCGGGGCATGCATGACAAGATAAAGAGATTGGACATTTATAACAACATATATTTAAAATAACTTCATCAAAATTTTAAAATATGGTGAAGTTCACTGCTCTGGGATGCACTAGAAATCAATTTGAATTGGAATGATCACAGCTACTACTAACAAAAGAAGCCGTCATGTGCCTAATAAAGACAAAAAGGACGAGAGAAATACAGGGTGATATCTTTTATTCTGCATATTTTGGTATTCCTTAATGAAAATTATTCATTTTAGCATTTCTTTCATTCATTAACTTGATCACATTCTCTTCTTTTCCTTAATTATCTCTTTTATTTCCATCATCATCATCATCATAATTATATCCCGGGTTAATCTGAGCAATTTTTGGATATCGGGCTACTTTTGCTTTGTAAGACAATGAGTAAAGCAGTCGGTCTGCGAAGATTTTATCATCCTTTCTTATGAAAGTGAATGTTTTCATGCATCTCTTCAGATCGTTTGGTAGGTCCTTGTCTGGGATGTCTTCCAGTAAGATGATGATGAGATGTCGTTTTCTTTCAACAATACTTTGCTGAAAAGCTTCTTGAAACTCCCACAAGCAAAAATGACTTTTAAGAAAATTTTCTGAGAGTACAATGACAGTATGACGACTATTCTCAATGCATTTGACTATGTTCTCAAAAATAGTTTTACCTGGAATGAAATCCTTATGGTGCATGCAAAACTTCAACTGTACAAGTCGATCGTGTTTGTTTTCATCAAAAATATTGCACACCCACTCTTGATCATCATTACTGTAGGAAACAAAGGCATCAAATTCTTTATCCTCGTATATTTCTGCTGGCTGACACGGAAGAACTACATTGAACCTTGTGTAAAATAAAATTCGGATTTCCCTTCGATACTTAAGTATAACAACAATGAAAATGATGAGGATCAATGACAAGACACTCAAAGCCACAGTGACTGGCATCAACTCGAACTTACAGTTAATATCCCCAGGGGACAGATCTGCCAGACGCAAACCCCGGACATTTTCAGGAGTTTCACATCTCAGATCCCTAAAGTATGCATATCTTTTGTATTTTGCCGAACTCCAATCCGTGTTCTGAATGTATTTTAATACTTCTTTCATTTCATCTGTGCAGGTACAGTTGAATGGATTACTGGCTATCTTCACAAATATCTTCTCGTTGCGGACTAGTTTTTCAAAATTGCGGACAGTGAGTTGACTGATATTATTAAAAGTAAAATCAAATGTTAAGTAGGGTATATGTTGTCCCCATAGTCCTCCATTATTTATTGGGAAAGAAATATCTTGAATAAGGTTGTACGACATATCAAGATATTCCAATTTTTCAAAGTAAATCCACCAATTTTTGAATTGCTCTGGTATGTAATTCATGAAAGAGTGAGATATATTAAGTAGTTTCAATACTGGAAACTGATTCTGTTCCGTCACTAAAGCCGCATAATACCGAGGTAAACCCGTTGTGACAGAATTTTCGAGTAATTGCAATTTTTTGAAAACACACTTGTGTGGAGACAGTCTTGTGTCTATTATGTTTCCGGTAGCGATTCTGGTAAATAGGGTGAAATTGACGTCTAGGGTATCAACAATAAATGAGAAGGTTTCGTTCCTTTCAACCTTGACTTTCAATGTTTCTTCGTCACCACAAATTAAGTTTTTCTGCAGCTTCTCAGCCTTTGTCTGAATGTTCTTACTTAATGCCTTTACTGAAATCAGTCTTTCAACCCACTATGTTTCTTTGTAAGGATTCTTATGAAGTTTCGGAATCCAATGGTAGTTTAAATTCATTTTAGTTCTTTGTGATATCAAAAACATTCAAAACCGAATAAGTGACCTAAGGTTTACATTATTAAATATATTACCGCCACCTGTAATAATGTGTCTAGCAGGACTATAGTTATAGGGTGAAGAAAAAATGAACCAGACGGATGATTATGTTTCAGATAAATATCATCCAACCGTTGCTTGAAGCTTTTATGATTGTTAAAATGATATCAAACATTCTAGGGTTCTTGTAGCTGAATAATTTAAAAAAAAGTAAAGATTTAAATCTTACATACAACTCCCGTATGTATGTAAATAAAATAAATAAATAAGGATTAGTTTGTAATATGACGTTGTCTTATCTAAATCTATGCCAGTAATACTAATGCATACACCTTTAGTTTCATATTTGCTGTCCGAATCAAAATTCTATTATTCATATTCTGTTCCATTTTTAGGTCACTTAAGCCAAATTTTCTATCAATCGTTGTTGTTGTGAAACTTTCAAATTTTCATTTTTTTTCTCCTCTAAAAACATTGGATTATTTTCAAACGAACTTGCCACAAAGCATCTTTTTGTGAAGAAAATCAAGTGCGTCAGAAATTGACAGCGTTCTCTTTCCAATGAGTAAATTAAAATTAAGTAAAAATTTAATGGAATCGTTAAGAAAAATTCTTTTCAAGAATTTCTCGAAAAACAAAAATTAATAAATTAAATTAAGAAGTTTATTATAAAAGATTCAAATTTGTTCAAATCATAACTCATGGATGGGATGATAGGTCTATATATATAAAAAAAATCTTTAAAAATCTTCGTGTCTAGACCAGCAAAGGCACGATTATACATATTTATATGAACACATTCTCAGGTAATAATTTGTTTAAATCATGACTCTAGGGTCTAATTATAAGAGGGGCCAAAATGAGATCGAAGCTTTACATATGTAGGAAAATCTATAATAACATCTTCACAAAACTAGCAAAGCCATGATAGGTCATTTTTATATGACAACCTCTCATTCATTCATTTATTCTCTCAAAAAACAAAATACATGGTACAAGAGGTACATTTATACATATTTACAATAATTATGGACTAGCAAAAATTACAGGAGGACAGACAGAGTCAAAATTTTTTGTAATAGTAAGTAAGTAAGTAAGTAATTTATTTATTTATAGTGACGTGTACAATTAAATTCTTTTGTTTACAGACTGTATAAAATAGCAATCAACACCCGGCCCATCGGGCCTATATGCCACTTTAAACACAAAATTGAAACTTATAGCACCGCAACTGGATGCTTCGTAATTAAGTCATTGTAACACCATACAGATGTATTTATATGTTCATTTGCATGTTTTGATAGTGAAATATGGACATGATAGTACACAAAGGTTGACTGCTAACCAGTGTACAATGTGCATGCATACTGAACTGAAATGATTGGATGACTGCTATCCAATAAGGAGTAAGAGTATTTACTATTTACAAATTAATCAGTAATGCTATAGCACTGGGATTGGATGCTTCGTAATTAAGTCACTTTAACACTATATTGATATGTTCATTTGCATGCTTTGATCGTGAAATATGGATAGAATAGTACACAAATGTTGACTGTTAACCAGTGTACAATGTGCATGCACACTGAAATGAAATGATTGGATGACTATTATCCAATTAGGAGGACTGCTCTCCTAGATTTGAATGATTGCAATACTAATGTAAGATTATAATCTAACATTCTGGTTCTGAAAATCATATACTAGTATTTTGACGACTGATTTTTAATCATGGAGGACTGCTCTCCTATTATGATGTTGAACACTATATTTATATGTTCATTTGCATGCTTTGATCGTGAAATATGAACAGAATAGTACACAAAGGTTGACTGTTAACCAGTGTTCAATATGCATGCATACTGAAATGAAATGATTGGATGACTGTTAATCAATAAGGAGGACTGCTCTCCTAGATTTGAATGATTGCAATACTAATATAAGATTATAATCTAACATGCTGGTTCTGAAAATCATATACTAGTATTTTGATGACTGATTTTTAATCATGGAGGGCTGCTCTCCAATTTATGATTTTGATGAAAAAGTTGCTTGTAAATATGTGTGATATAATATCGTGGCTATTATTGGTTACTGTACAAATTTGGTTTGAATTTTAATGTGCTTTCATGTTAATATATATTTCAGACATT
>PRKT01000034.1:1635031-1658133 GCA_003671525.1 Saccostrea glomerata | reverse complement strand
ATGTTTTGAATAAAAATGCGATTTGTAACGAACGCAACAATCCTACAGTATATTCTTTTTCTTTGTTTTTCAATAAATTAGTCAAGAAAATATTTATTTGCGGAGGAGTGAAACGAGGGAGAAAATAAGTCCTGTGAAAAATGTGTTTCTAGACCTTTCGGAAAGACTTTCATGATTTTCAACAGAAAATGGTGGCTAACGGTGGGGGGGGGGGTCAAAATAACAATATATCTTATCATAATTTGCGGCGAAAATGAGAGTACACTAGCGACCAATAAGCTGGTAAAAATGTGTAATATCATATACACTGACAAACCCTTGTTTGCCATATGTGGCTATTGTTATTAATACGCACAGAGGTTCTTACTACGAGAAACTGACCAATCGTTGAATAGCAACGTTTACGCCAAATACATGTTTACATTTTACTTCGAACACGTGGTTCAGGTCAATCTATGATCATGTCAATGGAGTGTGCAAAATTTAAAAAAAAAAACTTATGAACAAAATAAAAAGATTAGAAAGTATGAAAGATGTCAAGGGCGTTTTTAATCTTTTGTTAATTAGACTAAAATATGTTTAATAAAATGTACTTTGTGTCAAGTTCAGAACACCAGCGCTTCAACAAGGGTAAGGAAAACGAGCAGCATCTCATGCATTTAAATGGACTAAACAGTTTTTTACATAACTATACTCGTGATCACGTGTTTTGGCCAGGGAATCCACCTGACAATTGTATTCACCAATAGTACAACAAAAGAATTAATAGAAACGCAAATCGCTTTCAATTGCAACATGACTTTGAGAAACCTAGACTTCCATCGTTTATTCAACAAATGAATTGTGTGTCATTGTGAGCATGAAAATAATACTCGTACAATTTAAAAAAGATGTTTTCCGATCGCCATCAGATTTTCCTTCTTTTCTTTCAAGCGTAAAATTCCTGTAGTATTCGTAGTAACCCATAATGCAATTCTCATTCAGCTGATTGGTCAGTTATAGGCATGGTGGTGCCTCATTTGCTAATCTGACGCAAAAAATATAGTCCCGGTTCCCATGCTAGAATATTTGTCCTAAAAGAAATTTTAATTCATGACTGCAGAAATTGTATCATAGAGAATATTTATTTAAGTTTGAATTAATTCAAGAGAGATCGATTGAAGTACATTTCTACAGATATTATAGGATGGTGAAAACTGAAACGCAACATAACTTTTCTGTTTACCATGTCTCCACGTGCAAGTCACTTCCTAGCCACATTTCCGTGAATAATTTACCCTATCTCGCTGTAGTCTCGCTAAATCTCGCCAGAGAAACTCAGAACTCATCGGGTTTTATAATGTGCAGAATACCGAAAAATAAAAGGTTCCGAATACATTAGTAGGGGTTGGACATACTACCTAAATACATTTAAACAGGTCGAGGAAACAATTTTCTGTGACGTCGGAATAAATTTACATGTTAAGTGAGGAACCAACGTGACTGACAAATCGACCAATCAGCTCAATGAGTTGCATTATGGTCTACTACATAAATAATACACGTGTGTTTCTAAAAGGCCAATTTTTTCAATCGCTCTCGGAAAAACGTGATGCATTTTTCCATGCATTTTACACACTTAATACAGTATGAACATCATTATCTACTGATTCCATGCTCACATTTATAAAAACGATTTACAATGATAAGAATTAGGATTTTCTCCACTCCATTGTACAAGTCCGTTTGTTGACAGCTTTCCCCGTGCTGTATAGCTGTACTGTCAATGAAAAGTCAATTTCACATGACTATTCCTTGGTCCAAAAACAATCAACTCTGAGGAGTGCTCACGTATTGTCAATGTTTACAACGTACACGACTTCGAAATATATGCTGCTCATGTTCTATGATCAATGTGCATGAGGGTTTATATAACAGGTAAATAATAAAAAAAAAAATGCAACTTAAGAATCCCTTTTTTGTTTATAAAATGCAACTTTTAATTTCTGGTAACAAATAACTGAGCAACAACTACATAAATTTACCCAATAACAATGCAAATTAACGAATATCGAGTTAAAAAACTTGAGTCTTATTTACTAGTGAAGACTTTGTGAGCGGTATTTCAAAGTACTATTTAACAAGGAAAACTTACTTTGTTTGTTAATGTGAGCATGGGGAATCCTAATTAGTACCCAATCTTCGTATTTTTCATGACTAATTTAAAAAAAATTGTTAGCTGACTTTCCTGCAGTCGTTTGAAATCGCGTCCTAAAATTCCCTGACGCACGTGTTTGTAGTAAACATAAACTTGCAGTAGACCATCATGCTTTTCGGCTCATTCACTGGATTGGACCATTGTTTGCTGTGAGCACCTCTGTGCGCAATCGCAACAATATCCATATAAGGTAGTTTCCTCGACCTGTTAAAGGGGCATGGACACAGTTTCAACTAATTTTTAGCTCACCTGAGCCGAAGGCTCAAGTGAGCTTTTCTGATCACATTTTGTCCGTCGTCCGTCCGTCTGTCCGTCCGTCTGTAAACTTTTCACATTTTCGACTTCTTCTCAAGAACCAATGGGCCAATTTTAACTAAACTTGGTACAAAGCATCCTTGGTTGAACGGAAGTTTAAATTGTTAAAATAAAGGGCCAAGTCCCCTTACAAGGGGAGATAATCAAGAAAAGACAAAAATAGGGTGGGGTCACTAAAAAATCTTCTTCTCAAGAACCACTGGCCCGGAAAGCTGAAACTTATGTGGAAGCATCCTTGGGTAGCGTAGATATTAAATTGTTAAAATCATGACCCCGGGGGTAGGGCGGGGCCACAATAGGGAATCCAAATTTTACATAGAAATATATAGAACAAATCTTTAAAAATCTTCTTCTCAGGAACCACTAGGCCAGGAAAGCTGAAACTTATGTGGAAGCATCCTTGGGTAGTGTTGATGTTATATTGTTAAAATCATGACCCCCCGAGGGTAGGGCGGGGCCACAATAGGGAATTCCAAGTTTTACATAGAAAACTATAGAACAAATCTTTAAAAATCTTCTTTTCAAGAACCACTGGGCCAGGAAAGCTGAAACTTATGTGGAAGCATCCTTTGGTAGTGTTGATGTTATATTGTTAAAATAGTGACCCCCGGGGTAGGGCGGGGCCACAATAGGGAATCCAAATTTTACATAGAAATATATAGAACAAATCTTTAAAAATCTTCTTCTCAAGAACCACTGGGCCAGGAAAGCTGAAACTTATATGGAAGCATCCTTGGGTAGTGCAGATATTAAATTGTTAAAATAGTGACCCCTGGGGGTAGGGGGGAGGGCACAATAGGGAATCCAAGTTTTACATAGAAATATATATAGAACAAATTTAAAAAATCTTCTTCTCAAGAACCACTGGGCCAGGAAAGCTGAAGTTTATATGGAAGCATCCTTTGGTAGTGTAGATGTTAAATTGTTAAAATAGTGACCCCTGGAGGTAGGGCGGGGCCACAATAGGGAATTCCAAGTTTTACATAGAAAACTATAGAACAAATCTTTAAAAATCTTCTTCTCAAGAACCACTGAGCCAGGAAAGCTGAAACTTATGTAGAAGCATCCATGGGTAGTGTAGATTCTAAAGTTTTAAAATAAAAAAGGGAAGGTGGTTGTTAGGCATGATAGGTTTAGCAAGAGGGGGAAGCTGGTAAAGATCTGCATCACCCAAGTTGCTCAGGTGAGCGATGTGGCCCATGGGCCTCTTGTTTTAAATGAATTTTAATTTTTACAATTCCTAAGTGTGGAACCATCTACTGATCAGTCAAAATTTGAACATCATTTGTTTATTAACAAACGAGAGAGAGAACTTAAAGTTTATGTAAACATAAACATAAACAAGGCAAGAGCCTTGTTTATGTTTACATATAGAAAATATCATATTTATAACAAAATGAAATTCAACAAATCGCTAGAAACTGACTAATTGAATTTAGAATTAACTTTTTTATTGAAATTATCTGCTTTGTACGAACATATGTTAGTATAATACTAGTAGTTCAAATTTTTGATGATCATTAGTAAGACTAGTTAATTTGATAAAAATTGAAAAATAAATTTGAAAATTTTTAGCTTAAACTGTGTCAATGTCCCTTTAAAAAAATGACGATGTTTTAGAAACTGTTAAAGATTTCAATTACCTAGGTATTTTATTCTCAAGATCAGGGTGATTTTCAAAGGCAAAGAAACACTTATGTACTCGTAACCAAGCACAGAAGGCAATGTACGGCATTATAAGAAAAATTCGTTAATTAATCTATCTCTGGACTTTCAGCTAGATCTTTTTGATAAAGTTGTTCCTGTTTTGTTATATGGATGTGAATTATGGGGATTTGAAAATATTGATATTATCGAACGTCTACATTTAAGATTTTTGAAATATATTTTAAACTTAAAATCTAGTACACCGAGTTTTATGGTATACGGGGAAACTGGACGTTATACCCGATGTTTGTGCGCATTTATACAAGAATGATATCTTTACTGGGGAAAATTGATACATTTGTACATGTAAATGAGAATAAGATCTGTAGAATTATTTATTTACATCTTTATAATAAATACACTAAAGATGGGATTAGTAATCCATGGATATCTTTCATACACAATATTCTTAATACAACGGGGCTCTGTAATATTTTGACTAAACAAAATTTTCATAGTGTTAAATGGATTGCAACCGCGTTAAACCAAAAGCTCAAAGACCAGTTTTTACAAAAATGGTTTAGTGAAATAAATAATTCCAGTAAAGGTATTACATATAGAATTTTTAAAACAAAGTTTGAATGTGAAAAATATTTAACTATTTTACCAAGAAAATTTAGAAATATATCTTTTCAAAATTCAGAACAAGTAACCATCGTCTTCCAATAGAGATGGGTAGATGGAATAATGTTGAAAGAAAAGAAAGAGTGTGCAATTTATGTAATAATAATCAGATAGGAGACGAATTCCATTATATACTTGAATGTAATGCATTATTTAGTACCCGAAAACATTTTTTGTTGCAAAAATACTATGTACATCCAAATATGATAAAATTTTTAATTTGATGACAAGTACAGATCCAGCATTTTTACGACTGTTGTGTATATTTATTATTTTCATTTATGCGAAGACAGTCCTTCATGTTCAGAAAATGATAATGTATTTCAATTCCATTTTCATTTACCAATGTAAATCCTTATAACAGACACTACCAATCTTACCATACAAAATGTATAGATATATAATTATATATTTATCACAATTATGTTTATTTTTCATGCACTTTTTTGTTATTCTCTTAACGTTGTGCTCCTTATTTTCTTTATATATTGTATTTCAATTTTGTGTTTAAAGTGGCATATAGGCCCGATGGGCCGGGTGTTGATTGCTATTTTATACAGTCTGTAAACAAAAGAATTTAATTGTACACGTCACTATAAATAAATAAATTACTTACTTACTTACTTACTATTACAAAAAATTTTGACTCTGTCTGTCCTCCTGTAATTTTTGCTAGTCCATAATTATTGTAAATATGTATAAATGTACCTCTTGTACCATGTATTTTGTTTTTTGAGAGAATAAATGAATGAATGAGAGGTTGTCATATAAAAATGACCTATCATGGCTTTGCTAGTTTTGTGAAGATGTTATTATAGATTTTCCTACATATGTAAAGCTTCGATCTCATTTTGGCCCCTCTTATAATTAGACCCTAGAGTCATGATTTAAACAAATTATTACCTGAGAATGTGTTCATATAAATATGTATAATCGTGCCTTTGCTGGTCTAGACACGAAGATTTTTAAAGATTTTTTTTATATATATAGACCTATCATCCCATCCATGAGTTATGATTTGAACAAATTTGAATCTTTTATAATAAACTTCTTAATTTAATTTATTAATTTTTGTTTTTCGAGAAATTCTTGAAAAGAATTTTTCTTAACGATTCCATTAAATTTTTACTTAATTTTAATTTACTCATTGGAAAGAGAACGCTGTCAATTTCTGACGCACTTGATTTTCTTCACAAAAAGATGCTTTGTGGCAAGTTCGTTTGAAAATAATCCAATGTTTTTAGAGGAGAAAAAAAATGAAAATTTGAAAGTTTCACAACAACAACGATTGATAGAAAATTTGGCTTAAGTGACCTAAAAATGGAACAGAATATGAATAATAGAATTTTGATTCGGACAGCAAATATGAAACTAAAGGTGTATGCATTAGTATTACTGGCATAGATTTAGATAAGACAACGTCATATTACAAACTAATCCTTATTTATTTATTTTATTTACATACATACGGGAGTTGTATGTAAGATTTAAATCTTTACTTTTTTTTAAATTATTCAGCTACAAGAACCCTAGAATGTTTGATATCATTTTAACAATCATAAAAGCTTCAAGCAACGGTTGGATGATATTTATCTGAAACATAATCATCCGTCTGGTTCATTTTTTCTTCACCCTATAACTATAGTCCTGCTAGACACATTATTACAGGTGGCGGTAATATATTTAATAATGTAAACCTTAGGTCACTTATTCGGTTTTGAATGTTTTTGATATCACAAAGAACTAAAATGAATTTAAACTACCATTGGATTCCGAAACTTCATAAGAATCCTTACAAAGAAACATAGTGGGTTCCAGTAAATGTTCAACAAGCCTCTTTCTTTACTTCTCACTAAGATATAACAGTAGTGAAGGAGAAACTTCAAGAGTACTCTGTACAATATATTCAAGGAGTGGTGTAAATCAGATGTGGATACTTAAAATTCCAAAGAACTTTTGGATTTTCACAAGATTTTACCAAAATCAACAGCTAAAAAAATTACGTCTTTACAACTTCATACACAACCATTACGATAAATTTAAGTCCACGCTTTTTGATATCATTGACACCTGCTTCTACAATAAAAATGGAACTCGTAAATTTTCTTACCTTGTCATTGATCATTTGCAGTATCATTTTGTTATATATGTTACTTGCTTTTAACTATTTCATTATTTTATCAAATCTGACTTTGACGATCACTTTCATCAATGTGCCCGAAACAAGGCCATTCCAAATTTTTGACACCACATATGAGAAAAAAAACACAATAACAGGAGTCCTGAAATTGTTAAATTTAGTTGAAATTTTTGAATTTTGTAAATTTTTCCAAATAACTCTGTACAGAAAGTTATATCAGGTGTATTGTAAGCATTTAATCCGTTGTTTTTGCTTAAGAATAGATATTTTAATGAAGTTTAGTTAGATCAATCATTTGAAGGGCGTCGTTTTTATGACTTTAAAGCCTGTATTTTATGTTTTGGCTTGTGTGTTTTTTGCGAATAGGTAGGTAGGTTTTTGAAAGATGAGTGGACGCTAAACAGAGAGAAAACTTGGAATGGCCTAACCAGAGATTACTAGTATATAGTAACGAGAAAGGGTTTACATGTTACCATTTGCAGATTTTTTTCTTTAAAAAAATGGTTTCTCCAGTTAAGATTTGGCCATGAAAATAAAATGTACTTTTGATTTATGTCACTTTTTCCAGATTTTACCTGTAGTCTGAATAACAACAGATAATGCAGTATCTAATTAAATAACCACGCTGTGTCAGTGCTGAGATTAAACGAAGCGAGGACTGAATTCATTACAATAAATAAAGACGTTTCCTGTTAACATTTTGAACAAATATTGAGAGGATTTGTTGGTAACAAGTGCACGAGAATCCATCCTTATTGTAAAAAGAAATCGGAAACATGACGTAAATTGTTTTGAATTAATGACGAGGACGAATTTTAATGTGAGGCACAATGAACATGGACATCTTAAAAACAGTTCGATATGTTTATCTTTTTATTTGTTTTATTTGTTTTATGGACTTGGGACAAGCAAGCACATCGGAGAGGTATTTGCGAGAATTGGAGGAAACTTCAACTGTTCCTTTATCTAGGACCACAACATATACTTCAAATGGAGAAGGATTCTCTAATTTGAATGAGACAAACGATATTCCTATCACTCCAGCTGCCCCCGATCTTCCTCCAAACTGGGAGGAATTTTGCGTTTTACAGGAAAAGGATGCCAATTTAACAATTCATCAATACATCTGTCTAATTAACGAGTCCTTCTCTGGTAAATGGAATTTTTCAGTACTAAGACAGCACATTTTATCAAAGGATATAAAGTATGGTTTTGATGTACGTTGTCAAAATGGCGCTAAGATATCTCTTCCCTTATCCGCAAAAGGAAAGAATATTATCAAACTTATTGTTCGCGACTGTGTAGCAGTGGACTATTTTTCAGATTATCAGAATCCTGATTTAGACAGTTATCCAGACGAATTGGAGGAATATGTGAAAATCAATGTACAACGACTGATTTCATTTAAGACATTAAGTAAGAACATGCAGACAAAGGTTGAAACGCTGCAGAAAAACTTAATCTGTGGTGACGAAGAAACATTGAAAGTTAAGATTGAAAGAAATGAATCCTTCCTAATTGATTTTGATGTCCCGGAAGTTAATGTAGCATTTTTTACTAGAATTGCTACTAGAAACATAAAGAACAGTCGTCTTTGGTCACAAACGTGTATATTCCAAAATTTGCAAGTACTAGAAAATTCCGTATCTCCAAAAACTCGGTATTATTTTACATCATTGACGGAAATGTGTCGGTTTCCAGAGTTGAAGATTTTTAATATATCTCACTCTTTCATAACTTACATACCAACAATATTTAAAAACTGGTGGCTTTACTTCCCTAAATTGGAGTACCTTGATTTATCCTTCAACCATATTCAGGATATTCTTTTCCCAATGAATAATGAAGGCTTATTT
The DNA here is from genome assembly GCA_003671525.1 of Saccostrea glomerata. NCBI lineage: Eukaryota > Metazoa > Mollusca > Bivalvia > Ostreida > Ostreidae > Saccostrea > Saccostrea glomerata. The sequence continues at coordinate 1,649,294 of PRKT01000034.1, read as the reverse complement.
GAACAACATATACCTTACTTAACATTTGATTATACTTTTAATAATATCACTCGACTTACAGTTCGTAATTTTGAAAAAATCGTAAGCAACAAGAAGATATTCATGAAGATAACTAGCAATCCGTTCAATTGCACCTGCACAGATGAAATGAAAGAAGTATTAAAATACATTCAGCACACGGATTGGAGTTCGGCAAAATACAAAAGATATGCATACTTTAGGGATCTGAGGTGTGAAACTCCTGAAAATGTCCGAGGTTGGCGTCTGGCAGATCTGTCCCCCGGGGATATTAACTGTAAATTCGAGTTGATGCCAGTCACTGTGGCTTTGAGTGTCTTGTCGTTGATCCTCATCATTTTCATTGTTGTTATACTTAAATATCGATGGAAAGTCCGAATTTTATTTTACACAAGGTTTAATGTTAGTAGTGTTTCCGTGACAGCCAGCAGAAATATTCGAGGATAAATAATTTGCTGCAGTAATGATGATCAAAAGTGGGTGTGCAATATTTTTGATGAAAAGAAACACGATCGACTTGTAAATTTGAAGTTTTGAATGCATCAAAAGGATTTCATTCCAGGTAAAACTATTTTTGAGAACATCGTCAAATGCATTGAGAATAGTCGGCATACTATCATTGTACTTTCAGAGAATTTTCTTAAAAGTAATTTTTGCTTGTGGGAGTTTTAAGAAGCTTTTCAGCAAAGTATTGTTGAAAGAAAACGACATCTCATCATCATCTTACTGGAAGACATTCCAGACAAGGATCTACCAAACGATCTGAAGAGATGCATGAAAACATTCACTTTCATAAGAAAGATGATAAAATCTTCGCAGATCGACTGCCTTACTCATTGTCGTACAAGGCAAAAATAGCCCGATATCCAATAATTGCTCAGATTAACCCGGGATATAATTATGATGATGATGAAGGAAAAAAGAGAGATAATCAAGGAAAAAAAGAGAATGTGATCAAATTAATGAATGAAAGAAATGCTAAAATAAATAATTTTCATTAAGCAATACCAAAATATGCAGAATAAAAGATATCATCCTGTATATTTACAGGAGCTGAGTCCACTCGTCTTCTTTAGACACCTAACAAACATCATTATTATTTACCATTTCTCGACCAAGTTTATTTAGCATTCCGTCACAGATATGTAACTGTGTGATTGACTAATTCAATTTCATTGATTGTATGTTGTTTAACTCCCTCTCAAGAATTTTTCACTCATATGGAGACGCCACCACTTGCCGTTCGAGAGCTACAAAACTTTATCCAATGCTCGGCTTTCAGGGCCATGAGCAGGGAGGAATCTTTTTCGTGCAGCACCAGCTGCGACACGAGGTCTCGGTTTTTATACGGTCTCATCCGAAAGTCCGGTCTCCACGTCCCACAGTGGGATTCGAACTCGCGACGTAAGGATCGACTCCTTATTTCGCGACTCTAAAGCAGAGCTCTACCCACTGCGCCACGCGGGCAACTGTAACTATGTGAAGATGTCGACTGTTTACTTTCTGATTAAGTTTGTTTATCCTTAGTCAGAGAAGTTAGTCCGTAATTTCCATAGACATTCGTCAAAGGTCCCAATATCACGAGTGGAAACGGAACTCCAGACATTGTGAAGTTCGAAGGATATTAGACGAAAAAGATTTTAAACGCTCAGAAGACTTTGAGCCATGTTTAGCCAAGACAGGTCTGATGTCTAAAATTATGAAGTTTTGTTGTAAATCAAAACATGCACGAGAAAATTGATTTTTGACTCGTAAAATGTATTCCTTACGTGCTCGATGATGTGTTCTTGTATATATTTGTTAGTTTGTTAGTAGTAGTTTGTTAGTAGTATGCAATTATTGATATTAAGTGTTTAGGTTTTATTTCTGTAGTCTTTTTTTGTCTTTATTAGGCACTTAACTACTTTTGTTAGTAGTAGCTGTGATCAGTCCATAGTAAGTAGTAGCTCAAATTAATTTCTAGTGGATCCCTATGAAGTCGTAATAATGAACCTCAACATTCTATAAAATTTTGATGGAGGTTTTTTAAACAAATGTTATTATAAATGTCCAGATCTGATGTTTTCTTTATCTAGTCATGCAGGCCCCGGTGTGGAATGCTTTGCACATTTTTTATGTACAACTCAAAAACTTTTCTTTTAGCTTGGAGTATTTTCATGTACATGACGTTTTTAGACTGGATCACGTGACCCCATCTATTAGTTTACTGTCCGAGGCCTCAAAACGGAAGCCGTGGTGATAACACATGAATTAAATCTAGTAGACGCTTTATGAAAGAGTGCAAAAATTGTTTTGATTGCAATACAAACATTTTGTATCAAACTGAAGAAAATAATATGATCAGAACTTTTTTTTATTCAAATCAATGAGGCATTTTGAAAATTTAAAACTGAAAATATTAATTGTAAATCACACTAGTAAACAAAGTTTACTCTACGCGTAGTATTATGACTGCATGCACATCATCCATTGTTTACTTCCAGAAAAATATTAATTCGGACATGGTGAAATTCGGACAATGCAAAAAGATTTATATATAGACTTAGAAATGAAAAACGTGAAGATATATTATCAAGTTTTGTTTTAGTGTGTTAATTAATTTTTAAAAATTAAGTTGTTATCAATACTAAAAAAAAATCACATTTGTGTATCTAGCAAGAAGATTATTTTGACCCCGTCTTTCAGTACTGTCTCAGTACTTTGATTTATATACATCATTATATTATATCAATATAAAATATAAGAAATTCTGTATTGTTACCATAAATGGCCCTGTGATCAAAACGTTTTTCTTATACTACACTGTGCAGTTTTGCAAAAGATTGTAAGCCTTAAAAGGTGACTGCATATTATAGAACAATTTCTTTTTTTTCAGATTTGGCAGCTTTCTTTTTGACGATGATTTTTAAAAATGATATTAATATTAATCTCTTAATTTGATCTTTTATTTTAATTAAATTTGTACAATTTCAAATTCCTTCAATTATGAAAAAAAAAATTCTATTTCATTATAAATTGTATTATTGTGATAAGATAATGCTTAGTTTTGTACAAATGCGCTGCATTTGAATTCCGAGACGTGAAGAAATTGACAGTAATAGAGCGATGAATGTCAGATATATTAAATCTTAATTTGTTTTGAAAACAACTGGTCTCCAAAGGGAAGTTATCTTTTTAAGTTAACTTCATGCAAAATATCTCCATGCTTGATGTTGCATGAATTTAAGTTGATTGATTGTCCAAGATCTATATTAGGCGTCACTGTCTCTACCACACAAAGAGAAGAAATATACACCACCACTGACAAGCACCTAAGCACTTTTTTGAACGATGTTTTCATTTGTTTCATTGCTTTTTAATAGTTTTCTCTGAGAGTGTGTAGGTCCATGTACATTGATCCGTTGTGCTTTGAAACAATCTGCACTTATCATTTTATATCCTTCATCCTAATTTTTCTTTATCTTGGAGATATTTTATTTATCCACCTATTAAGTATTTTATACTTAAAGATTTTAATTCATTTGTAACTGGTGCATAGATATAGATAACAGTTAACGACTGTGGAAATAAGTCATCCATCAAATTTTCTTAAACGTGTAATGAATGATGTATTCAGAATAACTATCTCTAGCGTTATGTGTGTGGGTGTGGTTGCAATTTATTTTGTCTCTTTACAAAGAAGAAGGTATAGTTTTAGCTTTATTATGCCCTAAAATGTAATGTTATGAAACAATTTTGAAGCTGGTTCAAACATTAGTTAAGTATATGATTTTGATAAATCAGGAGTGAATATGGCATGAAGGATTACCATTCTGCATATATGACGCCATGAATGTGACACATTTCTTTATTTTAGACAGAAAAAAGTCTCTAAATGGCCCATTTAAAGGGTAATTTTCTTTTTAAAAATAGTGTCCACAGCCGTCGCTCACTTATATTTTTTTTTATATTTTGTGCAAAAGTCAATAAAAAAAACACCACATATCTCAAAATCTTTGTATGCGATGCCTGTGGACATTATTATCTGAAAGAAAATTCCATTGAAAATTGGTGTCTTCTGCAACTTTTTAAGAAAATACGGGAAAATGCACATGTTTATGACGTCACAATCAACATTTAAAAACAATTGTGAGAAAAATTATTTGTATGATTTTCTGCATGGAATTACAATGATTCAGAAAGCACGAGTTTTCATCTTTAACACCAGTTTCATTTTTTTTTTTTGAAAATAACAGGGCAAGATTTGAATGGAAATCATACCTTGTTCTTAACATTTAAGTACTGGCAAAATATTTCTATTTACCTGCAAATCTATTCGTAGTCCCACAATGGTATACATCGAAATATTGTGTGTCAAGTATGTATTTTTCGACCCTCCTGGTTGAGCTTTCAACTTTTCCTTTATATTTATCAATATATGATATTAAAAAAATAACTTTACGAAAAATCCTTTTTATGGTAATCAGTTTTAGGAATTGCAGTGTCAAAACTGCCCTGGGTCAATAGTTTTCTTTTTGCCTGACTATCGGCATGTTAAGCATAGTATACATACATGACTATCTGCATATTAGAGAAATCCTACAACCCTGTTCGGTTTTAACACTTTTCGAGAAAATATAGAGACTGAACATTTATTTATAAAAAGAAATAAAACTAGAGCAAAGCTCGTTGCAAAGCAACGAGAAGGTCTTCCGTCCTGTTTGACTGGAAGTAACTTTCATTTTTACAAAAATGAGTAATAGTGTCCTATAATTGTTTAAATCCTCTAAATCTATGTTATTTAATGCAAAAATCAGCCATTTTTTGTTACTTCCGGTTTGACCAGAAGTGACGACGACGGACGGAAAATTAATTTTTATGCTCCCAGTGACAGATGTTACCCCAAAACTTGTCAAGAATGGCAAAATATGCGTTTTCCGACTACTTCCGGTTTGACCGGAAGTGACGGTGCCGGACGTACTTTGACGACTTCAATAGATTGAGCTCGACATTTTGAACAACTTTGCTTCTTTGACGTATAACAAATTCTCAATACTTATTGAGGTATAAAGGAAAAACTTTTGGCCCCTCTTGGTCCTTAAATTTAGGGACCAGCCCCTTTTCCGAGATATCATTTGAAAGATATTCTAATTCTGCACAAATTATGTTCTATATATTTTAACAAAATATTTTTATTTTAGAAGATAAAAAGCAAAATATGAGTAATTTTTGGCTCTTTTAAGCGTTCTAATTTTTTACCCCTATATAGTGCCATTTTGAATAGAGAAATCGAAAAACAAAAACCGATGTGCACAACTTCAATCCTTCTATTATCTAAAATCAGTAGAATTTCTGCTCCAGCTTAAGCCGTCTCTGAGCCTTTGTCTGGAAACGAAAGCCTATAAATTTTCGTTTAAAGGAAATAACTAAATAAATAAATAAACCGGAAGTGGCTTTTTGAAATTTTCGACAGCATTCTGATAGAGTTTAGTAACTTCTAGTACCTCTGAAAATTTTAGCGAAATCAATTGAGAAATGAGTGAAATATGAGGCTTCACAGTTGGCGTCTAGGAAGTAGAAGAAAAAAAAGGTTAATAATCTTTACCAACAGAATCAGTAGAAGGTCTTCCGTTGGAAACGGAAGACCTTTATTATACTCAGTATATTTGAAATTCAAAGATCCACATGTATAAACTGTCAATACAAGGGCTTTCCGCAAACACAGTCGAACTCTATGTACCACAAGCTAAAAGGATTACAAGACACCACTAAGTCATTTCTTATAGCCAAAGCACTTGAAGGTCTCAAACGCACAATAGGCAGAGCAGTGGATACTCGCTGCCCAATCACCAGCCCTCTGCATGCTTAGAGAGTTAATCTTATCTCTCCCCGCAATATGCTTCTCACCATATGAAGCCACACTATTCACCTCTGCCTTTTCACTTGCTTATTTTGGCTTACTCAGGGTAGGGGTATTTACCAGCACAAACAAAGCGAAGTACTCACACTGCATACAATTTCAAAATGTATCAATACATAACCAACAATCACATATCAAAGTAACTATCCCTCACTCAAAGACAGATCAAAAAGCCCAAAAAATAACACTCATCCTTTACAAAGAGTTTGATACAGTCTTGTGACCCGTTCGAGCTGTCAGCAGTTATTTGAATATTCGCCCCTCAACATCACCATCAGACCCCTTTTTCATCCACATTAACTTAAAACCTTTAATAAGATATCAATTTAACGCAGTGCTTCAGAAAGCCCTTGTCTCTACAGGTAAACAGGGGCATTTCTGTACCCATAGTTTCAGAATAGGGAGGGCAACAGCCAACAGATATGGCCCTACATGGTGTCTAACAAAGTCATAAAAGCCTCAGACAGTTGGAAGTCGCAAGTTTACTCCTCTTATGTCAGAATGTAGTTAGTTTATAACAAGTTAAACAAGTTTTAAAAGCAAAAATAAAAAAAACTTTTTCTAATCCAAGCAAAGTTTTTCAGGTCTCCTGAAAAACATTTGGATAGTGAAATCCTCAATCCCTTATTGGGCCGGAGAGCTGGCTGCCACCCAACCGGGTGGCAAGAACCTACATGTGTAAACCTTCCAGCCTGCATCAAATGCCATGCCATAAGGGGAATGCATTGGCAACAACTTGACCCTCACATCTTGAAATTGCTGAAAAACTTCACACCCCCTGAATTTTTAGTTATTCATCTAGGTTCAAATGACCTGACAACAGAAGGTTTGACTAGTAAATAATTCATAGAAGAAATACAGTGCACATTCCTTCGCTCCTATATAAATATTGCATGTAGTTGAGTGTAACATTGAAAATTTTCACCCCAAGAAAACCATTGTCAACCGAGGCGCAGCCGAGGTTGACAATGGTTTTCGAGGGGTGAAAATTTTCAATGTTACACTCAACTACATGCAATATTTAATATATTATACTGAATGTTTTATACAAATACATATTACAGTGAACCGTGCGCGCATAAATTCCGCGCAGTCGCTATTTTTTGTAATACCACCCGTCGTCAAGCAATGTTGACTGTTGCTACGCAGGAGGGCGTGGCTTCATTATTCAGCGGGTAGTAGAGTTTTTTATCAAATGTTTCTCGACGAATCAGATTCAAGTAATTTACATGAAAGTATAATATAATGAATTATTACCCTATACTAAATTAGTATGGTCCTTTATATTACCCCGCCTCTACTGGCATGGGGCTCCACTCAACTGCGGAGGCAAATTTAATAAAAGGAAAAAGATAAACAGAAAAATCAGATCATTTGTTTTGGACCTGGGTGGAGCTGTTATTACTCACCATAACATATCCGCAAAATCTATAGAATTATTCAGATACGACTGGACACATCTCTCAGAGACGGGAAACCATTTGTACCTTCATAATCTCCAGGGGGGGGGGGTCTATCATCATTTCTGTCCAATACAGCCATGGAATTTCCATAGAGGTCTACATTAGATCCATTCTCATATTACAGAAATCAACGGTTTAAGTATGTTACTGTATAGGTAGATGGAGGAACATTATATCAATGTTTTATGGCGGGTCTGGGGGGACCTAATGGGGGTTTTCGGGACATTTCTGGCCTGTGTTTCCCCCATCTGTCAACTAAGACAGAGGGTAGTTGTTGTTTTGTGGGGAAAGTATTACCCCTTATGTAGTTTATGGTTGGGGTTCTACAAGTTTAAGCCATACTTGGTGCCCCCTTCACCTCTTTTAAAAGGAGGGAAGGCTCACAGTCTGGAGTACTCAGTGTCAGTAAGTACTATCGAACCAGGGAGCAATCTTTTGGAAACAGGGTAAACAGATATGTCCCAGGCCATTCCCGTCCATATGCTAGTTGTCAAGCATTGGGACTTCACTGGCACTTGTGCTCAACACAAGGCCTCCGTCATGCCCGTTATGCACCTTTGCGTGTTGGTATTTTGGCCGTAACCCCATACCTCCTATAAAGATTTGGGGACAATGTGGCCATTTATATCCATTATCCGTAGTCTTCACAGTGACTTTACAGTGAATGTTGACGATCGAAATGCTGTGATTATAATAATTTGTGTAATACTACTGTAAATATGAAATGAACTTGTGAGTTTTTTTATACATTCCCCAAGGCATAGGAATAGTGGTAATGCTAATCGACAGTATGAATTGCAATGAAATTTAGTATGCAGAATGGTTCTATGAGAAATTAGAAAGCAATTGAAATACCAAAAAAAGTTGGCAATGGTTGAGGCAATATACAGACTATTCAATTAACTTACAAGTAAACTATCATAAAGTCAAAGATTATATTTCAATTGTCAAATATTTTATTTATTTTCAGTTGACAACATTAACTTGCTGTATCATGACCAAGCTGGAGTTATTTAAAAGTTGAAGTCTGTTTCATCCTCCAGTGGTTTCTCTTTAAAATCCACACCAGCGTGGTTTAGGTCCGATCCTTGTCCCTGTACACTCACAACGATATGCTTTCTTCGTCAGAGGACATTTTGAATTTCTTGATACACAACTTCCGGTCCTGTGGCCAAGACATTGGCAGCGTTGAGGACAGGTTTGCCAACCAATTCCGGTCAGAAAATAGCTCCATCGAGTGCATCTGCTCCAAGTCTCAAAACAGTCCCCAATCAGCCCTCCCTCAGTCTGTTCCGGACAATTCAATACAAGCAACAAGACTAAAACTGTTGCACTCAGAAGGACCTTTCCGGTAGCTGCCATTGTGAGTTTTTATTTCTGTAATAGACTGTTTATATTTAGTTCTGTGCTTATACATTGTCGACATTGACCGTTATTGTTGACCTTTTTGTAAATATAGAGTATTTTAGATCGCATTTTGAATACGTTTATTACAATTTATTGGGTCAATACTTTCATACTACATTTGACTAAATGTGTTCATGTCTACCTGATCAATACACAGGATTTACAGCGAGTGTTAATTACAAATTGACAAGGGATGCTTCCTCCCTCTAGGCACCTGAACCAACCTGAGATGTTTCTAGGGGTCCATTTCATTGCACTTTTATCGACCAGTTTTGTTTTGCGGAGAAACCTGATCACTGCTCGTTAATTTCAACGTTTACTTAAGAAATAAACAACAATGTTAAAAAGTTCTCTGGGAAATGAACTTTTAGTTGGTCACGTGATCAAATCCTGTGAAGCCCGAAGGGCTTCTCAGTAGATTTGATCACGTACCAACTAAAAGTTCATTTCCCAGTGAACTTTTTAACATTGTTGTTTATTATATTGCAAGAATGGGCCAACGTATTGCTATGTAGTGACGCGCAATAAACTAGAAGTTGTTTGGTCAAAATAACACATCGCTCTGTGATCCGGTAGCGCTATGACCTCTGACCTCCAAATGAAATTCACACAGAATTGAACGTATTTTCTCTTCAATAGGTTCATCTAAGAAAGATATTTGCAAATGTAAATATATTTATATATGTCCATTCGCCCGTTATGCAAATTATCCAACGTTTTCTACTATCATTGATGCCGTGGCATATAACCAACAAACTTAAATGTGATTCAATGTAGGCTACAATACTTACCTTGGATTTGCCTCGGCAGTTCAGTAATGAAAATTTGAATGAGTTGCTGACTTTTATATCTGATTCAAAATACGCATGTACTGTTTTGGAAAACAGCATCATATTTTATTTATCACTTACATATGTGCTTAATCCCAAAGGCTGATTAATTTTTTGAATTATACCAAACATACAAATAGAATTTTGATTGAAAAGGTTTTTACAATTTCATGGTCAAAAATAGAATGGGATTGTTGAGGGTCCCAGAAAGGATTTCACTTCATTTAATAAGAAAGTCAGTATGTAAATATTTTTTGGTATTTATTTTTCAGATGCAAGGTTTTTACTTGTTGAATTTTCTTTGTTGAGCATTCAAATCACTTAGTTTTTAATTATTATTTCAACCGCGAAATTTATTATGATTCTGTGATGTAAAATTACTCAGGGTAAAAAATGGAGAAAAGTTGCTTCAAAAAGAGAACCAGCCAAAAATATTAAGGTCACAACGTACAAGATGTATTTATGAAAATGAAAGTCCATTTGCAAACCGTCAACAATATCCATTCTTGGTTTTGTTCATTAAATTGCATATTTTTTTCAGTCAACAATAAAATATCTTCGAAATGATTACTAGTATCAAGATGGCTATTAAATTAGTGATTAGGGTCGTCTGATCCTTGTAAAAATTGAAATAGAATAATGTCAAATTTTCAACAACAAAAATATTTCATAGTACTGCATATTTGTAGTCCATATAAATTTCTTGTAATTATGGTATGGCAAACGGAAGTTTCATGGGGTCTAGTTATTGAACCGCGTATCATTATACCCTCGCTTGAAAAGCGTGAAGATGTGTACATTGTACACATGTACACTAAAACAGAAACCCAGAAAATTTAACTAGTGTGCCTCGTGAAGCGTTTGTTGGAATTAGTAATCTTTCAGTTCACTGGCTAAGATAGTGGGTTCTGGAGCGGGGGTCGTATAGATATTTAGATGCCAAGTGAAAAATAATTATCAAATCTAGATACTAATCTTATCTGGAAAATATACCCATACCCAGTAAAACTACTTTTAACGTAATGATTGTATGGACAGTGTAAATTTACTTGTATTTTTAGCAACTTTAACTAGTGATTTTTTTACAATGTAGTGATGGTGATGTCCGTCCGTTACTATCTGGGGTACCTATCTCTTATCTGCAACTCCTCTTTTACCACGTTCGCAGAATCTTTGTTCCATAATGTCATAGTGCACTTACTTTTTGATCAGACACATTTGTTGGGTTTCGCACATCAAAACATGGACACAACAATTTTTCTATAATACTGAAGGGTATATCCATCCCTTATACCACTGAATAAAATTTCAAAGATTCTTTATTCCATAATGCCATTATGCACTCCCTATTTTTTACTTTTTGATTTGACACTTATTTCGGGTATCCAAGAGCAAAACATTAAATACCATTATAACCCTATCATTAGTGATCTCATTGCGCACAGTAGATGTAGTTAAAGGGTGGTTGTGGCCTTTTTTAGACTATTTTGATCTCCGTTAGAAGAAGAGCTCCAACGACCATATATGATCAAATTGTAAAACTAAAATTTATGTAATTTTTCTTTGCCAAATGATAGTTGACAGCTTAAGGGTCCTCCACACCATGTGACCTGTGACGTATATAGAGAAAAAATACCTTTACTTCCGCTTTTATTGAGAAAATACATGAACGAATTGTCCTACCACCGTTTGTAAACAATGAACACATGGCATGATGATCACCGAGTGACCGATGAAAAGGATTGCGGTATTTTTTTCATAAAAGAACAACAGACGTCTTGGATTATGTTAATAAAGATAATAATTCCTAGACAACAGGTACCGGAGGGTATGACGAGAAACGTATAAGTTATTCACACTTTCAGGCTAATCAACCGAGTCTGTTTTTGATAGTTGAACATGTTGAAATTTCGGCACACTAATTTGTTCGTTTCAATAATACATTATCTCATTGTGTGTTTATAAATATTGATAAAATAGTGTGCGTTTCTAGTTTTCATCTTTTATTTTCGTCCAGTTCAGTGGCCAGTATATTACTGAATATAGTATGGTGACGTAAGCGGAGACTTGCCAAAGTTTTTGAGTCTCGAGCAACAGGAAAGATAACTCCAAAAAGGAACTTTGATACCAGAGATTTTGAAAATGATTTTTTTAACATCAGTGCATTTAATTTTAATTCAATTTTTTGATGTAATCTAATTCATTAATGTTTCTTCTCTACAAAAGGAGTCCTTGTTGATTTTTCTCGTGATGTATTTCAGAGAAAATGAGTTTTATGTACTTTTTATAAATAAAATAAATTTCTGTAAAAAATGTGTTGATCAATAAAATTAAGTTTTTATGGTTATTCTGTGAGCTTAAAAGTATACGAAAGGGTAAGACAATTTTTTTTGTTCTAGGTATGAAAACGCCTTGGGAAAAATTTCTTGAAACTTGTGAAATAATTATTTAAAAAAATCAGTATAAATTACATTTTAATCCCTGGACAGTTTTTAAAGGTTGATATGCTTGTTAAAAGTAATGCTCAATAACATGAGAACATAAGCTGTGGGTGTGTGGAGGACCCTTAAGATATCATATCCCAAAATTTATATTATATCTGGTGGTTAATAAAAAAAAAATAATTTGTTGACCCCCTTGCCTCCTTAATACTTAAACCGGTATACTGTAGGCAATCATACTAAAAACATTCATCCTAAAACTGACAGAAACTCATTACTCTATTTTGGTCCGTGGGGCAACTTTTAATACGCGTCGGTATTACACGCACGTATGCATTATGCACAGTGTTTTCGCACGTTCACAGTGACACCGGGAAATGTATCCAGTGTTTGTCAAGACTTTCATAGTTCCGTACATTTACCGAATAGCTAGATTCTGTAAATTGTATAATTTTTCTTCAGTCGAAAATTTGTGGCATTAACTGGGCAGTAGGGTTTGTTGGTAATACATAGTATGCTACAACTTCTCTCGAACAACTTAGGGCTACCCTGTCTGAAGGGTCAAATAATATATAATCAAATATTGTAATATAAAATAATATATATATAATTATATAAGACATACACTTAACAAAACTTTTAAGTGTTCACTGTAAATGTATTTATTTAAAAACTACATTATAGAATCTTGTGATATTTTCAAATTACAGTAGTATAACCAATGAGTCTTCTCAATTATTGTTGAAAGAAAATCAAGTATAACTGATGAAAACCGATAACCCGTGACGAAGCTTAAAAAAAATAACTCTGCACTTTACGGCAAGTTTTTTTTGCGTAATCAGCTTCATTTTGTGACCATAATCAATTTTTAAAAACTGCATGTTTTACTAAAAAATACAAAATATTGGCAATATGATCATTGGGAAAGGAGGGAGAGCTGTTTGAATGTTTTTATCTGGATCATCCTTGCACCACGTTTTACTCACTTTTATTAAAGTGTTTATTTGTCCTTGATATTACTTTTAAAAGTTAACAATCTGTATAAAAGCCCATTTAAACATATTTTATATAGGCTGTGCATCATTTTCATCGTCAACTTATCACAATTTGAAAGCTTTGTACAAAATTAAACCAAACCAGAAGTGATCTGGATCTTGGGATGAGACCAAGGTTTCGCGCACTTGGAGCTCCTCGGGTGGCTCGTACCTTGCACACTAGCTTCGGACTTCAAAAGTGTTCTACCATCTTGCTGTTTAATTTGATTGAAATTCGAGTTAATTTGTTGCACGCCCAACACTGTGTGGTTGCTTTTAAAGACTACTAACATATGGTTGTAATTAACATGACACAAGAAAAGAAACCTTTTCGAAGAACTTTAGGCAGAGCGAAATATGAAATGAGTGACTGACAAGGCAGTTTCCGGCGGAGAAATGTATTGATTTGAGCGTATCGGAGTCAGCCGAGGATTGCCGATTGGGTTTCGCGTCATTACCTGGTTAACTGAAACAATTTTAGAAACATTAAAACAAACAACTTCAAATGGGAAGAAAATAAGAAATTGGTGCTTTTGGCTGTCTGATACAGTGTATCATCTCAAACAGTCTGAATCACTCTTAAACGTGCTAAACGCCCCAAGATATTGACCAAAAGATACACTGCCAAATCCCGAAGCTGAACCATTGAACACATTTGGGATTTTCATAAGGCATGTCACACTCCCCTCTACACAATTTCAACAGTTTAGAAAAAAAATCCATGCAGTATGTTGTCACCAGATGGGTCAATCTGGTACAGGTACATGGTATCCACGAGAAATGGATGTTTTAGAGCAATTAAAGCGAGTGGTGGTCTTACTCTATAGAGATTATTTTATGTGAATTTTCATTTTGAGGGTACATCTTGTCCTTGTTACTTTGCTTAAAATTCTGACGAGATACCCACATGACATTTACGCAGTATCAAACTGAAATATGTGTCATAAATCGTGAATTAAAGAAATCATTAATCGTATGAAATGTTTGGGGGGAAAACCCTACAAAAAAAACTATCGAAATAATAGCTCTAATACAGGCACGTAGCATCGTTTTTGAAAGGGGGGCGGCCAGAAAATTTTTTTTTTTTTACTTAGAGGCTAAATCTTTCTTCATGTCAATAGCTTTCAGTACCAATTCCTATACTATATTTTCCGTACATCACTAATAGTGG
>PRKT01000034.1:1587255-1634849 GCA_003671525.1 Saccostrea glomerata | reverse complement strand
GGGGGGGGGGGGGGGGGGACCAGACTTTTAATTAATATTTCCGATAGTATAAGTAAGGTTGGGGAAAAAAGTAGGGGGGGGGGGCTGATGCTACGTCCCTGTAATATACTTTTGTTTCTTTTTCTTTTCAATAATATATATAGCAAGCAAAATACATTTTGTTGCTTTTAATTTGAGTGAAATTTTGGTATTTCAAGCTACTAGTATTCAATAATTTCCTTTTCTTAAACTGCCAAAAGTAAGAAAAAATAGGGCAAAAATTGTTTATTTTCATGTTGCCGTAGGGTCTCTAATGAGAATTTTTGATGGTTTATCTTTAATAGAATGACTGGCAAATACATAGCGTAAAAATATGCCAGATGTATATTTCAAGATATTTTATGCTAAAATACGCTGATACATGATTAATTTATAAAACCTTTTTCAAACTGCAACATTAACATGCATTAAGGAAAACGTAGAGAGGTTATTTGAAGTTAAAACAGACGATGGTAAAATGCTTATATTCTTTTTCTCTGGCGGATCCATATACTAGTATACTTTATACAGCGTATGAGGTTTAATTTATCGTGGGTTTGATACTTCGTGTTTTAAAGGAAAATAAAAACAAAATTGCACTCGAAAGGTGTCAGGACATTAATTCTAGTATCTAAGTACGTAAGCATGCATTAGAATAAAAATTAGAAATATACTCCTAACCATTTACATGTATAGCTAGTGTCCTTGGATAACCAGTTTGAAACAAATCACTTTTTTTTTACCTTACTCAACGTTTAATTTAAAATGAATTTGAATACTAGATATGTTTTCCTTGTATATGAGTTGACTCTAAAAAATGACAACACAGATGCATTAAAATCTATATTTTTAAGAAAAATAAAATTGAATGAAAAAGCATTTATTGAATACTTATCCTTTTCCTTCAAGCATTCATTAGCTGTAATGCATGAATTTCTCACTTGTCGGATGTACATCAAAATATATAATAAAAAAAAGCACGTAGATAGAGAACGAACTGTTTTTTTTCTTTGCTTTGCTAAGTTAACAATAGCTGGGTTTAGGTCCATTTCTTCTCCTTCTGCACATGCAGATGTACCTCTTATTGCCGGGACACTGTGCACTCTGGTACACACATCGCCCTGTTTCTAAGTTGGAACATCTACACAGCTTAGTACAGGCCTCCCAGTCTGTCCCTCCGTTCCTTGTACACTCATTCCGACTGGTCCAGCAGCCGCCGAGGAAAACTCCTTCGATCCCTGGACATGTGAGCAAAACCAACATGGCGAACATAACGAAGGACGCAAGACAGTGTTTCCCTACAGTCATGGCGTATTTTCCCCTGTAATTGTATACTTTGTTCATTGTTCACTCAATACTTTTAGCATGGAGATACACTTTTAAAAATTGCATTTTAGCCATTACTAAGTGGCAAAAACTCTATGATTTAAATGTTATCTATTGCACCAACACACAATTTTTAGAATTATTCTTTTTTTTTCAAATAATTGTCCAGATCAATTTTAATTAAAAATGAATGATTGATTAATTTGCAGATAAACCTTATGGATATGTTTTAGCTCAGTTATTATATTGCTTCAATAAAATGTCTCTGTAGCTATGTATTTTTTTATTAATTTCTTTTGTAACAAAATATAAACTTTATCAAGTAATTAGGGTATAAAAAAATATTTTCAGTTTTTGAAAAAAAAAGTAAATTTTCTTGAAATGTATACGTGAATTCGCATCCTTTGTAAATTATAGCGGTTATAAAATCATCACGATTCACAAATGCATGTTATCGATGTTATTTATATAAAAAAAAACTTAATGAGAAATTTTATACTGAAATAAATTCATTAGAATTAAAAAAAAATATATCGAATTCTTTTTTCTTTTATCATGGTTGTATTTTTAAAATGAAGTTTTATCCCTTTCAAATAGTAATTTTACAAAAAGCTGTGAAAATTAGCATTTTGTTGCTACAATAAAGGTTAAATGTCATAAATGAAAAAACTCTTGTCTAAGAAAGCAAAGGGAAACAAAAACGTTTACTTACTTTGATCAAGATTTTATTTCGAGTTTCAACTGCTTGCTGCTGCGGTTTACCAGAGCTTTCAGACTGTTTACGTGGACGTTGCTTTTATATCAACACTTTGTCTGTGACTATAACCTTGTCTGGTACACGTGCCAAAAATGGTATTTTGAAAAACACGAGCGACGACAAGAACTGTACATGTACGAGTAGTTACAATGTACAAATGCGCAGAACCGTTGATTGTCACTCTTCGTACTTTAGTTGGACACAGCAAAGACCTAAAGCAGTTGTTTATGACACAGTCACATCCATTTTATTTTTCAAATGTTTGTTTCAAGTATAAAATTATAGACCAATATCCCTTTTAATAGTTTAGCATCTTTTTTGAGCAGTTGTCCAAAACTACGTTAGAATATTCCAAAACAGGTCTAATGAATGCAAAATACATCTTGACAAGCGTTTACCTCTCAATTACCTTATACTGAAAGCATTCAGAGGATATTAAGTCTTTTTGTAGCTTTTCCATGATTGTATATGCAATGTCTACAGAGCATCTCTTTGAAAATGTGTGAGATATGTATTGAATAATGTCTGGACCATGTTAAAATTCGCTTTTTAACATCCTTGACAGCTGCTTTACTTACTTATTTTTCACTGATCATTTGAAAGTTGTTTTGTTTAATAACATTCTGTTCGTGCGCACACGTACTCTGAAGTTGATATATAAAAGATGCTTGAAAATCTGATTAACAATATCAATGTTTATCTTGGAAATCATGTCTCCCAACAGTCTGTCTGAATTTCCGGGAGAATAAATACCAACTGGGACTCATCACCCGTAATTGCAGGCCTAGCCTGGTATTCTTATGAAGCAAATTTATTCCAAAAAATGTAAATGAGAAGAAAACACTTGAAAATGTTACCTCTAACTCGAAATTTAGATGTATCACCGAAGAATTATCAATAAACAACAGTTAGTTCTATTCAGGGTATTTGTAAAACACGAAACGAGAAATTCCCATTCATATATGTTGATTTGCTATATTTTACCTTGATGTAACAAGGATACCAACACTCTTTCAGATTCAATATTTTGCAAGTTCCATAACCAATACAATGTCCTTGTCAGGAAACACAATCAAGTATTAAGTCGAATGCGGATTGACGATGTTCATGCATTTTTATTGAGTGAATGAAAAAGGTCGAAGATAACGGATTGTGCTGTTAGAGAACATATTTTACCTAAAATATAACGGAAATATAAATCATGTATCAGAAATTAAAATTAAAGAATAAACTTGGGAAGATACTTTATTTTAAAATTACAAGAGTAACTTTTCTTCAACATCCAATTACTTGGCTGGAGTGCGTTTCATCATGTAGTGTCGCCTGTTTTTCAGTATCCACACCAGGATGGTTTATCCCCAACCCGTGTCCCTGAACACTCACAACGGTATGCCTCGTTCGTCAGAGGACAATCTGATGGTCTCAATACGCAACTTCCGGTAGCGTGTCCAAGACATCTACAACGTTGTGGACAAGTTTGCCAGCCATATCCAGTGAGAAAATAACTCCACCGTGTACACCTACTCCAAGTATCCCAGCATTTCCCAATGGGAAAAAACCACCCTTCAGCTTGCGGACAATTCAATGCAAGCAACAAGAAAATCATACTTGTTGCACCTAACATCATCTTTCCATGATTTGCCATTGCTGTTTTTTTTTCTGAAACAAAATGTTTTGTTTTCTTAATTCAGTGAAATTGAAAATTACAGAATAAATTGTTATCCAGAGTTAGCTAATATTTCCAAAAAGATTCTATCACATTACATTCTTGGTGTCTTTAAAAAAAACATTGTGAATATCTCCTTAAAAATACATCAAAAAGACTATTCAAGATATAAATACTTAAATATACATATAGATCATGTTTTTATACACTCGGTCATTCATTATTTAAACAAATATTCTGGGGCTAATTGAACTATGTCTTTTGTATTTAAGGCATCTTTCTTTATTCTATATACACGTATCATGCTAAGAATTAAGCAAAATCATTAATACAAAATGATGTTTTCTTTGGACATTTTGATTTAGAAATTATTTCAAACACAGCCCTTTGAGGTTTTGCCAAATGTCAACATGTCCAAAAAATAATTTTACAATAGCTCCAAAATAAGTGGTTTATAAATTTAAAACTTTTACAGTTTATAAATATATCATTAACAGATAGAAAGTATAACTTGAAAACACATAATTAAAAAATTATATTTATCGAGAATTCTTTTTTTTTAAATGCACATAGTAAAAAACACCTAATTGATACTTTTACCTTCATTGCAAAAACAATTATATTTATCAATACAGGGGAAGTTGGACTTTGATAGCATCTGGAAAGTTGTTTTCCCTGTATATCTTGTCCAAATGTTTAGATATTAAACCGAAAGTACACTTCAAATGGTGGATTTTATAGGGGTCTTGTCTTTATACATGGCATGGTTTCCATAACAGCCTTTCAGAGACCATTCACGTCCAAACCCTTCATTGATTAACAAATATTATTTATTAAATATTATGCAATGCTGATTTTCACTAAAAGTGCAGAATTAAGCATGTACATTGTATTCTAATTATGCAATTTTTTAAATATATTTTTACTAAAAAAAATTTATAAATTTGTTTTCAAGTGATACTTTCTGTTTCATACTCAGTAATCACTGATATTCTTATAAACTGTAAAAGCTTTAACTTTATACCTCACATAGTTTTAGAGCTATTGTAAAAAAAAATTTTTTTGGACATCTTGTCCTTTGGAAAAATCTTCAAAAAAACTCCTTGGACAAATTTTATCTAAGGTGCTTTTCTTGATAATTGAGTCACATTTTACTCTTTGGATATGTTATGATAATTAAACTAATTCAATCACTGCATTAGAGCATGTACAGTACTTACGTTTGGTTGATTCTCTTACAAAATAATAAGACTCAATGGCAAGGCAATGAAACTACAAAAAATGAGCATCTTTTTATATCTATTTGTTTCTCCGCATATATTTTCATACCGGATGTATTGAATTTTGAAATAAGCAACATATTTCGATCATCTGTGCTTTACCAATTAAACACTTTGATGAAATATGAAGATAAAAAAATTCGAAGAGTAATCATTTTTGAAATTTCATTAAAACAATACCAATCAGAAGCTGAACTATTGAAGACCTCTAAAAAATTAGAGAAGGGATCAGTCTCTATAGAGGTGTTAGAATGTAAGAGCCGATCACACCTGGTAAATTCTTCTTGTCATGAATTGAGACAAGAGGCCAATTGGTCACGACCCTCACCTGAGTAACTCTGGCAAGGCTGTTCTTCAATTGATTTCCCCTTGTCAAACTTGTAACCCCAACCACCCCCACCTCCGGGGGACATGATTTGAATAATCTAAAATCTATACTAACACGGATTCTTCAATATAAATTTTAGCTTTTTTGATCAGTGGTTCTTGAGAAAAAGATTTTAAAGATTTATTCGTTATATCTATACCCCCGCTTAAAAAGCGGGAGGGTATATAGTTATCAGGATGTTCGTCCGTCCGTCTGTTAAATTTTGGGATACCCATCTCTTATCCGCAACTTCTCTTTTACCACTGAATGAAATTTAAGGACAACTTCACAAAATCTTTGTTTGATGCGAAACATATTTGGGTTTCCAAGAGCAAAACATGGACACGGCCAATCTTTCTATAACATTGAAGGGTACCCCTCTCTTATCCACAACTCCTCCTATGCCACGGATTAAAATCTAATGATACTTTTAAAGATTCTATATTACATAATGCCATTGCAATTGTGCACCTCTCATTTACTTTTTGATCTGAAACTTACTTCGGGTCTCCCAGATCAAAACATGGATATTGCCATTGTAACTATATAAGACGATAAAATATAAGACCATATACAAAGTTATAACACAACAACTGTAAAGACCTTTACGCTTCCGTAGATGCAGGTGGCTTATAGAAATTTCATGGAAAATGAATTTCTTATGTAACCTTTTAGGTAAGACCATCCTTGCAATGCCAGGGTCCTGAGTTAAAGGGCCCCTTTGGGAAAATACGAGAAAATGCAGA
Source organism: Saccostrea glomerata (assembly GCA_003671525.1). NCBI lineage: Eukaryota > Metazoa > Mollusca > Bivalvia > Ostreida > Ostreidae > Saccostrea > Saccostrea glomerata. Next base: position 1,628,689 of record PRKT01000034.1, on the reverse strand, counting down.
AGCTCGTAACAACAGAATACTCAGTAAAGTATTTATGAAGTCGTATAATAAAATCAAGAAAATTATTATTTCAATTTCTCACAATCATTTAATTTTTTGTAAAATACAACTTTGCTTTACATCCTTTTTAGAATATAATAGTCGAAGACTTAGTTTAACGTATTTTAGAATTTTAGATCGAGGTTTATGATGAACACTTCTGATGGTCTAAATTAATTTCATAATACCAATACTAGACATGCAATATTCATATAATTCAATTTTATTAGAAAATAAAATGAAATGAAAACTTAAAACAGGAGGTTTTAAAACTTTTGTATTGAATTATTCTAACAGATTAAAACTTGAAGAAATACAATACTTATGCTTTGTAATTTTATGCCTCAACCGATTTTGTAGCAAGATTAAGTTTCACTCATATCTGCATTTTCCATCTATCATATCATTGAAACAATTGTTGTTTGTCATTTGAGTTAGAAGATGACCTTATATGCAAGCCTTGTTTTGTTTTTGTTCTGCGCCGTCCTATGTTCATAAATGTGTTAACATAATTATTTTTGATTATAATCAATACATTTCAACCATATTTGATAGAACGTAATAAATTAAGCTTTAAATGTAGACTAATGGATTTCTAGGGCTCTTGCTTGTTGAGGTTTAGTGACGGGGTAAAAAAAAAGATATTTAAATTGTAAAAAGATATACTTCTGCATTATTACATAACAATTAAATAATTTTTTTATGTCACCATTAGATTTTCCAAATGCACAGTGAATGTTTTATATTTGTATTTACAAAGAAACTTTTTTTTCAAAAAGTATTGAAACAAATATTACATATTTACAAACACAATTTATCATTGAATCAAATGCTGACTGACGTTTTTCATACTAATTATTAGTCCATTATTTATACACTGAATGGACGACGGATTTTCCAGTTATTTTCCGATCATGACAAGGTGCACAAGGCGGGCGTGACCGGTCGGCAGGGGATGTTCACTCCTCCGTGGCACCCGATCCCACCTCTGATGGTTTGGAGGTCCTTGTTTGCTATGCTCCTGTTTTGAATTGTTTTGTGGACTTTTGATTTTGTTCGTTATCTCCATACGTTTCATGCAAAGAAATGCATGAATCACATATATTTCCTCAAACTTTTCAAACAACTTGATTTGAGCAATTTATTTGCTTTTCTTCGGAAGGCTTTGTTTCAACGAGAAATGTAATAACAACGCGAAATGTAATAAACCTGGATTATTACATTTTGCATTATTACATTCTGCGTTGATATCAACGCAGAATGTTATAACGCAAAATGTAACAACACACTTTTGAGGGTGATTACATTTTAGCTTATTACATTTTGCGTCGAGATCAACGCAGAATGTAATAACGCAAAATATAATAACACGATTTTTGGATTTTTACATTTTGCGTTGTTACATTTCGCGTCGAGATTAAGCAAAAGGAAAGAACGCAAAATGTAATTACATACATGTACTTTTTAGTCAGCCAGATTGAGTACAATTTTCAATAGAATAGTGGCCGTTGAATTGAAAATAAAACAAAAGGAAAAAAATAAATGCAATTTCTTACAATTACTGAATTTTATGATGTATTGATTTTATAAGCTACATGTATTTAAACCAGTTACGTACATGAATTTTAATTATAGGTACTGCAAACTAGAAAAGTGCGTGTGTTAGCGGGGTTGTTGTGGGGGGGGGGGGTATTAGCCGGTTTGCTTTTCCTTTTTATAGACAAATGCAATGAATCGAAAAGAAACTATTCGTTGGTACTTTCAGGTGTAAATATATAGCGGGAAGGGGGTTTATTAACAATTGTAATACCATAATGTTCCATACAAATCAACAGTATTGCAGACAAGCAAAAACAAAATTCTCTCTCTCTTTCTTTCTTTCCATCCAATAAACAATGGATTGTTTCTGCATGTCCATATATAGTAATACAATGATAAACATACGAAGTAATCACCCAACCATATCCCTGCCCCTCCTCGCTTGACAAACACATACAAACTGATTTGTTAATCTATGTTCACATGTTGAACATGCATATATCAAGAGCTTTTAATGGACCTATGGTCAATCTCTGGTAATAAGAAATGTGTTATTGGTTAGAATTTTAATAAGACTGATTTATCAAAAATATTCCAATCAAATTACATTAATGCTTGATAATTAAGCACAGTATATAAAACGCATGTCATAGAAAAAAGATACACTTAGATTTATTCATATCCGTAAAAGCCTTATTGTTATAGTTCTAAATATATTGTAGAGTGTGTTTCCCATGTTGCTTACATGTATATATTTAAATCAATTTTATGATGTTTTGTGCTAAACGCAATAAAAAAATTAGTTATATTTTGTTTTATTACATATTGTTATATTTTTTTTACATTTTGCGTTGTCTTCAGTGCAAAAATAAAATGACTCAAAATGTAATAACGAAAAAGGGCATTACAGTGGACCTTCAGATACCCGGACGCCTGATATCCGGATGCTTCACTATCCGGGCGATTTTTTCATCGGAACGGCATTTCTTAACGCTATTTTGTCTTGTTAAATTGGTAATTCATTTATCTGGACGCTTCACATATCCGAACAAACTGACTAGGATATAAAGAGTACGGATAAATGAGGCTCCTCTGTATTTCATTTTGCGTTGATCTCGACGCAAAATATAATTTATCAAAATGTAATAATCTGAAAATGGTATTATTACAGTTTGCATTATTTAAGGAATCACTGTCTAGTTTTGAGGGTATGCCAGGGCATCAACAATAGTGGGAAACATGGGATAATTTGCATAACGGGCGTGGGAAACATGGGATAATTTGCATAACGGGCGAAGCCCGTTATGCTTAAATTATCCCATGTTTCCCACTATTGTTGATGTCCCTGGCATACCCTCAAAACTAGACAGTGATTCCTTATATTTCCATTTTTACTTGAAATAAACATCTTAAAATAAATCGAAATACCGTCTAATTGAGTAGATTTGAAATGCACAAGGCCCCATGACGTAAATTTTTCTATAAAAAAAAATAGTCCCAAAAACACGAAACAAATTTATTGATTATTTTTAGTTACCGTAGTCAAATATCAACATTTATAAAATAAACAACAAAAGAATTTTAAATAATGATCAAAGTAATCTTGTTGACTTTAATTATATATGTGACCTAGATTTAGGTTGTCGGAAGCACGAACATATATAGGCACTAGGTCACTTCTCCGCCGCCATATTGAGTGCAATGTTGCAGTTGATGAAACGGGAGCTGGTTAGCATGGTCAGGAAACCGATTTGTATGGATGTTATAATAACAGAAGAAGTTGAGTTGCTTAAGAAGTCGGATGGTAATGACTGAGGGACGATGTCTGTATCAGATGATGGAGTACGTGCAGATCCATGTGGCAATGTCAATTTCTCCACGTGGCTGTTACGGAAGTGGAGTTCTCGGACTCGCGAGGCCTCGGTGATAGTGGAAAGCGTTGCGCTAGTGACTTGCTTTCGAGCCGAAGATAATTCATTATTTATTTTGTTTGTTAAAAAGATATATAATATCAAATTACTTAGTAAACAATTAAACAAAGCATCTATTTTTTCTTGAGTATATTTATACGCCAGTGATATACATATAGGTTGACACCTGACCTTTCAGTAATAGAGAAATATACATACCACGGGGTATTACCATGAAATTAACAAGATTCACTTTTGTAGTGTTTATCATAGAGAAAACAATTGGAAATGGAAATATTACATTTTGTGTTGATCTCGAGGCAAAATTTAATAACGCAAAATGTAATTATCACAGTTTATTACATTTCACGTTGTTATGACATTTCGCGTTGTATCAAGGCTTCCCTCACAAAATGTTATATATATTCTGTAATTAAGAAAATACATTCATTAAAACATATGGAGATAACGAACAGTATTCAATATGAAAAGTTCATTAAACAATACAAAATAGGAGCAGAGCAAACACGGACCTCGAAATATCGGAGGTGGGTTCAGGTGCCATGGAGGAGTAAGCATCCTCTGCCAACCGGTCACACCCGCTGTGTGTTTCTTTTCATGATCGGTAAATAACGAAACAATCCGTAGTCAATTCAGTGTATGAATAATGCACTAACAATAAGTATGATAAACGTCGGTCAACATTTGACTCAATGATAAATTGTATTTGCTAACAAGGTTATTGTATCGACCATAGAACCTACGAAATGATGACTTAAAACGAGACAGCTGAAATTCTTGTTTCATCAATTGATTTGTCAATAATTTACCTCGTTTTAGAAATTGTTCATACGTAGAGCATGCTCTTGCGTATCGAATCAACTGAGATATATAAACTTCGTATATAAACTCAACAATAGTTATAATCGTATTTTGTTAGTGATGCAGTATCAATTAATTTACACAATCATATCTGAAGTCCTTACCTTATGTTCCTCTTATAGAGTGTTATAACCCAAGCCAAGAAGATGAAACAGTACTCTCTTTTATATCTTATAGAATATCCTGTTCGTATTCTGAACAAATTATTTTTTGAAAAGATTGTGGCACATGCATTCTTACTATATAATGAAGTTTTATTTCATGCACTTTTCTGAACAATTATATTTGTGATGATCTTGGGTTTAGTATTATAAAGAATACATTTAACTTTTCAACACTATTAATTAGAATGTCATATTCCCTATAAACTTTTATGAGTGAGTTAAAAAGCATTAAAATCATTTCCGAAGAAGTATTTGAAACTTTTAATATATTGATATCATTAAATGGCAAACTAACGACTATTTTTTTTTCGACGAATCATATTGCTTTCAAACTTTCAAATACAACAAAATCACCGTCACTTGTTTAATGATTCACCGGTTTACACCGGTGTACACGGATATAAGGTATCATTTAACCCCCTCAACAAGCTATTCTCATACCTGTCCGTAACATATTATATATATAAACTTCCGATTTATAAATAAGTGGGGTTTAAAGTCATCTTTTAGTAAATGTACTTTTTTGAAAGAACTTCGATATAACATTTAAAAGCAGATATTTTTCTTACAATGTAAGGGAAAAAATCTGCTTCAAAACTTTGTTAATAATATTGTATATTTCTAAATAATTTAATTCTGGTTGTAACGCTGTATTTGATTGGATAAAAAATTAACTTAATATCGTATAAAATGGGTTGCCTACGTCACAATTACTTGCGTCAAAAACGTATCAATCCGCCTGACGTTACATTTAAATTTTGTACAAACTGAAGTCATTTTGTTAGAACAATTATCTTTTTTTCTTACATCAAATGAATGAAAATTAAATCATAAGTAATGAATTGAATAGCTACCCATTTTATACGGTATAAACTGGGTTGGAACAGATTACGCTTTTTTATAAACCGCTTCGCGGTTCATAAAGCGTAAATTGCCCCAACCCAGTTTATACCGTATAAAATGGGTAGCTATTCAATTCATTCCATAAATAAAAAACGACTCTGATTATGCCAAGAAGAGTCTAAATTTCTTAGAGAATTACCGCTATTTGAATTGAATCTGTTCGACAGACATAATAAATATTCAACAATTATCAATATTACATAAACAATAAAATGCTTTCCTCCTTAGTAAGGGAATTAATTATACAGCTATAGAATAAAAGCACAACCCGCATGAACAATGAAGCATATGGAGATAACGAACAGTATTCAATATCAAAGACCATAAAACAATACAAAATAGGAGCAGAGCAAACACGGACCTCCAAAACATCAGAGGTGGGATCAGGGGCCATGGAGGAGGAGCATCCCCTGTTGACCGGTCACACCCGCTGTGTGCTCCTTGACTTGATCGGGAAATAACGGAAAAATCCGTCGTCAATTCAGTGCATAAATAATGGACTAACAATTAGTATGAAAAACGTCAGTCAGCATTTGACAATGATAAATTGTATTTGCTGACAAGGTCATTGTATCGACCAAAGAACTTACGAAATGATGACTTTAAACGAGACGGCTGATATTCTTGTTTCATCAACTTGTTTGTCAATAATTTACCTCGTTTTAGAAATTGTTCATACGTAGAGCATGCTCTTGTGTATCGAATCAGCTGAGATATATAAACGCCATATGCTGGTGATGAAGGTATATTGCTGCATAAGTAAGGGAAGTTGACGATAGAAAAGTTAAAGTTATCACGTTTATCATAAAACTTGGTTGTTAGATAACCATTAACGTCTTTTTCAAGTGAAATAGCTAAGCATGAAACAGATGTGTCAGACGCCGTGGTATCTTTTATCTCAAGCTCACCAGGATATATCGTATCGACGTAGGAATAAAATTTTGCTTGCTCACGAACATTGACCCCCCACGGATGAAAATGAATTCGGAGTAGATTATTTTGGTTAATAAGTTGAACTTTAGACAAAGTTTTGTTTTGTGCTTGTTCATTATTTGGCCACGATATGCTCTAAAGTACATGTAGTAAGATCCAGATTCAGAGTAAAATTGTATTTTCAGGTTTTAGAATATAAATATTTAAAGAAATTGTTGTCATCAAAAATCTTCTAGTACACACCTCCCCATGCTTAAATTACTTATTCTTGTTTGTTCTCAATGTCTTTCCATAACAGTTATCTAATAGAAAAGTGATAAAAAGATTACGTGATATATTTTATTTTCAAGAACAATATTAATCTTGTTGCATCATGGACTACTGGTATTTTAGCTGCTTCTCTTCATTTTTTCTCAAATCAACACTTGCTTGGTTTAGGACCGATTCTCCTTCCTGTACATTCACAACGATATGCTTTCTTTGTCAGAGGACATTTTGAATTCCTCTTTATACAACTTCCGGTATTGTAACCAAGACATCTGCAGCGCTGTGGACAGGTCAGCCATGCTTTTCCAGTGAGAAAATAGCTCCATCGAGTGCACCTGCTCCAAGTATCAAAGCAGTCCCCGATCAAACCTCCTTCAGTCTGTGGACAATTCGATACAAGAAGGAGGAAAATCATGGCTGTTGCACCTAAGAGTATCTTTCCAGCAGTCATTTTCTATGTTCTGAAATGAAATGTTTATTTTCTAGAATTAAAGGTATATATGATGGGAAATTTTTTATCATTTATATTGGTAAATAAAATTTAAATGAAAAGAAATGAAATGTTCATTTTCAATTTTTGCTTTATCAAATGTATTCTTCAATGTGACTTTTTTGAACTCGTATTGCAGAGAAAAACAGATTTACTAAATTAATATCTTTCAGAAAGAACACAATCATGCTTTGTGTAAAATTCTTTATCTTCTTGTAAACAGATACAGACAACTTTCGAGTAGATTTAGCTTTAAAATGAGTATAATTATAATTTTCTTTCAAACAAACTTTCTTGTCAAACATCTTGAAGACATTTTCAAATAAATCACATGTCACAAATTTCCTTAAATCAATGCATTCAAACATTTTGCTAAGTTACATCCAATTACAGCTTTTAACATATCGATAGGATATTTCTTTTAAATGAAATATACATTTTCTACCCTGGTTATGCTAAGTACCTAAATATCTATTAGTTTTCGGTATTGCATTTACCTTTTATTAGTTCTTTTACTGGAAACTGACTCCAAAACCCGGCGATAAAGCTTTGGATGAAGTTCTCTTATATACATGTTTAAATATCCCGAGGATGCACTTTTTTAAGAAAAGAACAACAGATTTAACTACGCATACATTTAATCAGGAAATCTGATTAATTCTTAATTAGACAACAATTTTGATTGAAAAGGCCTATGCAATTTTGTGAACATTAGCACATATGGAGAGCAAACAAGACCCTAAAGAGAACATGCAATTTTATTCAATAAACAATATTCCATTTTGTACTTTTGATTTTCATAGAAAGAAAAATTCTTATTTTTTTTGTAGTACTAGTATATTATTACACTTTTAATTCTCTCTTAAAGAGCCTTAAAAACCAAGTGTAAAATAACACGGCAAGAACAAAGAGCTACGCATACTCACTCTCGACTCCCACCTTCGTTTTACACCTAATATTTATTTCAAAATAAATGGAATTTTAGCGATTCTGTCTTATTTAAGCAAAACGGAGTTCATTATTTAAAAAAACAATGATTATTTTAACACAAGAGGCCCATGGGTCACATCGCTCACCTGAGCAAAAGGGCTAGTTAAAAAACACAAATCAGCTCAGTATGAAAAGTATACTTTTTGGGGGAGGGGGGATTTGAATTTCATATTACTTGAGAATGTCACTTTATTAATTAAGCGTACATGTGTAATTTTGCCATACTTGAAAAGAAGATTTTTCCAAAATATTACTTGATCTCCGATTGTGACCCCTTGTACCCCCCCCCCCCACACACACATTTTTTAAATAAATTTAAAATTTCACTACTTGCAGATGCTAATATGTCAATTTGACTAAAGAAAACTTTTCTGTTATGGAGAAGATTTTTTCCTATAAATTCTTATGCAAAACTTTGATCCTTCATTGTGGATCCGCACTACCCCCAGGGGTCATGATTTGAACAAACTTGAATCTACACTACCTGAGGATGCTTCCAAATGACTTTCATCCTTTCTGGCCCAATGGTTCTTGAGAAGACGATTTTTAAAAGATTTTTCCTATATATTCCAATGTAAAATTTTGATCAGCCATTGTGGTCTCGCCTTAACCCCCCCCCCCCCCCGGGGGGGGGGGGTCATGATTTGAACAAATTTGAATTTACACTACCTGAGGATGCTTCCACATGAGTTTCATCTTTCCAGGCCTAATGGTTTTTGAGAAGAAAATGTTTAAAAAAGATACCATTAAATTTTCATTAATTCATAATTATCTCCTTTTGGAAGAGGGCTTGGCCATTCATTTGAAGAAACTTTGATCCCCTTCACCCATCGATACTTTGTGGCAAGTTTGGTTGAAATTGGCCCAGTGGTTCTTGAAAAGAAAATGAAAATGTGAAAAGTTTACGACAACGACGCCAACAACGAATACGACAGACAACGGACAAAGTTTGATCAGAAAAGCTCACTTGAGACTTTGGCTCGGGTGAGCTAAAAAAGCTTATAGTTTTAATTTTTACAACTGTTTTGATAAGGGCATAGTAAATCCATGGAATCAGGCTTAAAAGCATTGTGCGTACGCGGATATAAGGACCCTTAAATCTTTCCGAATATTTGTAATCTAATTTGAAATTGGTTACTGAGTTTACGTAATCTGACGATTTTTTTGTTGTTTTCTGTAATCACATGTTCTCTGTCGTGAAACAAGGAAAGTTTTGGTATGAAACTATGAAATAACAATTTGTGGTACTTGTACAAAAGAATAATTTTTCATGAGGGATGATTTGAAAATATTTTTCCGTTACTTTGATAGTGATAAACACAAGTTTTACTAATATTTCAGAGATATCTAGTCTCTGCTTTCCCCCAAAAAAAGTTATGTTTGATGAAAAATCACAGAATATATATATGAAAAATACGTTAGTTTTGGTTATTGATTGCAGATACATGTTAGCGAAAGAACGATACTATCGTTCCACGTTTCTGACATTGCTTTTCTATCGTTTGTCTTCTGTTTAATAACCCTTCAAGAATTTGTCAGTCATATTGAATCACCACCACTTGCTGGTGGAGGGCTACAAATTTAGGCCTATACTCGGCGCTTATGACAGACAATTTTTTACTACATTATGGACAAACAAGTTTTAAGATTGAAGACCTTGAAACAAAGCCCAATTAGGTAGCATATTTAGCTCTATAGCGAATCATACGTTATATTTTTTAGATATATTTATCAAACCGATAATGACATAATATCTGTATGGTTTTATTTTGAGCCCTCTAGCTGATGATCATTCAGTATGTAATACAGTAAAATTAATGTATTTTTACAAACAGTATATTACAGTTTATTTGACAATAAATGTTTTTAGTAAATTTAACTTTTGCAAATAGATATTAAAAAACTGTCTTCTTATGGTCCATCATTTTTACACAGTTTGAAAAAGAAAAAAGAAAACCCTTTGAAATATTTAATAAATTGTTCTACATAATATGCTTTCTGATTTTCACTAACTATGGTGATTCAAATACTTTTTAAGCATATTGAATATCAGATGGTTTCCATATTCAATTACTTCAAGATGGATTTTTCTACGACCTGTGATGTTTACCTTTTTTAGATTTCAACACAGTGCACCTTTTTCAAGAATAGCATTTTAAGGTGAGTAATTACATAAATCAGTAATACAAACATTTGGATTAAATTTATTTTATGTTAAAAATAATGAGCTAGAATAGATATACCTTTGAATACCCCGGTATCAGATATAGATTATAACAAAGTTATTTTTCCTCAGATTTTCTGAATTGATTTCAATAGCTAGAGCTATGAAAATTGCATGTTTTCTTTGTAGCTTTAAAATGGCAATTTTTTCTTTGAGAAATTATAATTAAAGCAATATGAGCTGCAACTTTGATGTCGGAATTTTTATTGCAAAATTTTAAATAACTATTACTATGACAGAAAAAAAGAATGTTTATAAACTTCCTTTGTTCATATTTGCGATGTACTCATAAGCTTTGATTGAATCAAAATTGCATTATTGTCGTCCTGTACGAAGATGATTTCTTACATAATACTGTATATTCGATTGTATAGAAGGCTTTCTTCTGAAACAATTTAATGCTTTATTTTAGACTCATTGATCATAAAGGTTTGAGTTACATACAAATTTATCATATTAATCAATTTTACAGCAGAATAAAATTTTCAAAAATTCAGCTCATATTGCTTTAAAAGGAAGGGTAACATTTTTCATATGCTAAATTTGTATACATAGATATAGCAGTGCGAATATGTTTTAATGCATGTGTTTACAATATCTGATAGCATCCTAAATATATTTACATAAATAAACAACTTAATAACTCCTAGACTCAGTTAAACAATAATTTGATCATAGATGCTTTGTAAAATTCGTCTCGATCACAGTATCGAAGTCCTTTCAATATGTTCAGACCCATTGGGATCCTGAAGTCAGCGGTTCCTTTCTTTTTTGTAAAAATCGGTACCAATGTACTTTTATCCTCAGTCCCATATAACAGAGCCCTGATGTAATTCTCTTGTGAGACCCTGGGCCAGGAGTCTTCACAGAATGCCTTGGTAAGGAGAAGAAATGCAAATCTAGGTTCCTCGGAGGATTCTTCTAAACTTTTTATTTCGGTGTCATTAAGCATTTTGATTTCAACGTTTAAGTTTCTTTCTGATTGTAATATGTCATTCCGTAAATGTTCCTTAAAAGTGCTTGCCTCGTCCCCGTCTTCTTTCGTGTAAATGACAACAATAGTTAATGTTTTCTTTGTTCCTTCAACAGGAGTGGAAGAAACTGCCTCTGTTGCCATTGTCTTTTATTTCCTACAAAGAAATAATGCTTTAGAAAAAGTTGTAATAATTAAGAAAAAATGTTCAAATCAAGATGTTTTCTTCTTCTTCCTGAAACAGTTTCTAAATTCAAAATTGAATGGTGGAAAGAATAAAATAGTGTTATAGTATACCATCCACTTTGAATTTTTAGCTTCTAAAAAATCTCAAGTTAGCTTGAAAGAAAATATTTATTCAAAAACTTATATATCTGAATTAAAAACACTTGTTAAGGGCTTCAAGTTGAAATTTTGATATATTGACTACGTATTATCAATTAACAAAAGTTAATTCCTTTCATCTATCGACTCGAGATATCATAGAGAGCTTGAAATAAAGATATTAAAGAGTGCTAGTATGACACATCTGTTCCTTATATGGGTATTTTACTAGAAAATCTGTTAATGGCAATATAATAAAAAGTCTTCATGTTAACTTGACGCCTTTAACTTTTCTATATCGTTAACCTCCCTTACTTATGTAGAAATATATTCTTATCCCTGAGTATGGAGATTTTATCTTTCAGTTGATTGGATACACGGGAGAATCTTCTACGCACGAACCTTCTAAAACAAGGCAAGCTTTTGACAAACACGTTGATCTAACAACAATCTCAACTGAACAGTTACCTTCGAATCATCATTAGCAAATTCTGTTGTTGATTTAATTATCTTCTCACCAAATTCAATCTATCATTAATCAAATGCTGACGAGGATTTTCCTATTTGTTGTTAAGCCATCGTTTATTCTCTGAATTGTCTTCGGACTTTTTTCCGTTTAACAATTAAGACAAGAAGTCTACGGCGGACGTGAAAGATCGACTTGGGAAACTTACTCTTCCATGACGCTTGATCCCACCTCTGACAGTTTTTTAAGGTTTTGTGTTTGATCCGCTCCTAATTTGTTTCAATGGACTTTAAGCTTGAAAGCTGTTCGTTATAACTAAGTTTAAACATTAAGTATTTCATAAAGCTAGAATTATTCATTATTACTCATTATTCATTAGACTATACATGTCTAACATATGTCGTATTTAACGATTCTCGCAAAATATGAAACAATTTAATCCTCTACAACTATTTCGGAAACCGCTTTTGATAAAAGCAGGGATGCGATTTTTCCTACAACGAAAACTACAGTGTTGTAACACTTTACCGTGATTGTCTGTCTGGGTTTGATCAGTTAAGGATAACATCACCTAAGCCAGGAAGGATAACTACGAAAATCCGAAATGAAGCTTGAAATATTAAATTAGTTAAGTGCATCAGAAGGATAAAAATCCAAATTAAATGAAAAAATCTCAAAATGAAGCTTGAAATAGAAATCTTTTAGTACATCGGGAGATCATGATTTCGGGCTGCCACTCGCTACTGACTTAAGTCGAAAAAATAGGTAGCAATTGTTCCTTCGCCAGGTGCTCGGCAAATTTTAGAAGTGAAAAAAGACCTTCGAACGAGACCAAGTCCCTATGTCACGACAGGCGATAGCATGATTAAATTTCCTCACTGAATGGCCCTGAGTGCTGAGTAAATTTAAGGTGGAAGTCCATAAAACAATACAAAATAGGAGTAGAGCAAGCACAGACCTCTAAAATATTGCAGGTTGGATCAGGTGCCATGGAGAAGTGAACATCCCCTGCCGACCGGTCACACCCGCCGTATGCTCCTTGTTATGATTGGGAAATAACGGAAAAATCCGTCGTCAGTGCAGTGTATAAATAATCGACTAACAATAAGTATGAAAAACATTAGTCAGCATTTGACTTAATGATAAATTGTTTTTGCTGACAAGGTCATTGTATCGACCACAGATCTTACGAAAAATTCTTGTTTCATTAACTTGTTAGTCAATAATTTACCTCGTTTTAGAAATTGTTCATACGTAGAACATGCTCTTGCTTATCGAATCAATTCTTCATTATATGATTTATTATTATTGACTCTAAAAAAATACCCAAGTAAAGGGAAACAATTGTTAATTATTTCATTGAATTCATAATTTAATATATTTTAATAAAAAATCCCCTAGGCACTATAAGTGGCATTTAATTTCGTTTTGAAAATGAAGGACCATGCAATGAATTATGAAAAAATTAAGATAGTGGAGGGTGATCGATCTCAAAAATGTCTACTAGATATACAAATAAATATCCGTGAAAAGGGTATAAACACATCCTAGGAAATTCCAGAGCTGAGGTCACGTGCTAGAAGTAAGTGTAGTAGGAAAGAAAAAATGCTGAAAGAAAATATATAGTCGTCCCGGGAATCGATCCATATATACATGTACATGCATTAACATCCGTCAACGAAACCTCAGGTGCTGTCTGTAATTGCTGTCAAGAAACAACTCAAACATTATGGTCATTTTTATTTTAAGCTATTTGATATTGAAATGATTCTCAAGGAAGCATTGTGGAATGGAATTATTCTAGAAGCGTTGTTCATCAAGAAATAATTCCATTCCACAATGCTTCCTTGAGAATCATTTCAATATCAAATAGATTAAAATAGAAATGACCATAATGTTTGAGTTGTTTCTTGTATTTTTAAGGCATTACAAATCTTTTCAAAAGGCATTGGTTTCGTACAAATTCTTGCGTAAATTGATATTCAAACATATGATTAAAGTGGTGAAACTCATCTTAAAGATAAATTTTCTCTTTTTTGCTAAGTCTTGGAACTCCGTGTCTGCAAAAATAAATTGAGCCAAAATGGTCAGCTTACCCGGCAAAGCTCCAAAATAACTGTTAAAGAAACCGAATATACGGAATTTCGCCGACTTAATATTAATTTATAATTTTTACTTCATTTAAATGATCATGATGAAAATATCATTTTCTCGATATATCCCAGTGAGCGTCAAACCAATATATATATAACATAGTACTAGTATGACACAATAACATATTTGATATTTTAGCAGAAAAATACGTTCACAACATTTCATGATAATCGTGATGACTTCATCTTTTATTTTGCCAATTCTATCCTTATTAATATACATGTACATGTAGTAATATACCCTTGTCACCTGTATATTAAGTTCATGTTTCCCAGTTAATTCTATACAGAAGAGCTAGCCCTACGAACTAATAGGTTGCTTACTCGAATGCTTACTGACGTTTTTTCTTAATACTGTTAGAAAATTGTTTACATATTAATTTTTATTCCATTCGCCCGATTATGACAATGAACAGTCGATAGGGAATGTTTTCTTCTCCATGGCATCTTATCTCCCCTCTGATGTTTTTGCGGTCTGTGTTTGTTCAGCTCCCAATTCTTTATTTCAATGAATCTTTGATCTTGTCTACTGTTAATTATCTCTGTATTTCATTTCATTCGTCTTGATATCATCATTGTCGATGAAATTTATGGTCAAATCAATGTGAAATTTGCTCTATTCTACCCTATAATTTTAAATGGAAAAGTCAATTTATTTTTCCACATTGACCAAACATTGAGATTTAAATATTTTCTAGATGACTGAAATCATAACTGAAATAAGTTTTATTCTCAGATTAATTATCTCAAATTAATTTGATCAATCTTAATGTCTTAATGATACAGATAAATACAGAGGATTGTGTTTAACTTGGAAAAAAATATTTTACTTAGAAACAATTTAAATTAATTTGATAATCAGATTTATGTGTAACTACTTAACAAAGCCATAAACATTCACACAAAAAAATCAAATTTTCTGCTTTGCTGTTGGGTTATCTTTGTGATGATATCTGACTGAACATCTCAGAATAGAATCAGAAAATCAAAAACTGAAGAATCACACAATTTTATGCTGATGCACTGTTCAGAAGCAAAGCAGACATTTCTTTGAACCTTTACAGATTTTTATATATTAAGAGATATCGATTTGCTTACACGATTATTTCATATTTCACATTTCTCTGATATCAGTATGTGTACGACATAGAAGTAAAAAGAAAGTAGAAATTGGCACATTGTTCATTGGCATTTTTTACATTAAGTCTTTCATTAAATTCAAACTTGTATAACAATGATCAATAATCTACATTCCATTCAGTTATATTGAACTTGAACAACATTATGCATTGCAAAATTTATTTAAATTACAAATAAATACATAAATATGTCCAAAAAAGATTTGAACATAGTACTTTCAAAAGAGTGCAGAGAAGGAGAAATTTTTTTACCCCATACCTAATTTAATCAAAAAAGTGAATAAGGCAGAAAGAATATGTAGTTATTATAAGATATGAAGTCAACGATCAACAATAAAGATCTGATTTCATTAAAATAAAAAAAGCTACGCTTCATTGCAAATGCAAAAGAAAATTATATTAAAAAAAAATTGCTGAAGACTCTTCTGATTCATAGAAAGGTAAACATGATTAGGTGAAAGAAGCATACAAATCAGTTAATGATAACTGAAGTGTAGGTATTTCATAGAAATACTTGAAAAAATGAAAAATTGTGCTCATATGTTAAAAAGGATTAAAGCATTGGGTTACAGCTTGACTTTGTTGAATAATCATAATTAATGTAAATAGAATGATAAAGATTGAAAAGTTGAATTTAGTATAAATGGTCATATGGAAAAATGCAAATAAAGCAGGGTATAAAGCAAAATCATAAGTAATTCAATTCTAATAACATTTAAAAACAGCCTTAAATTTTAATATAGAAAATAAAGTTTTTGCAATAAGTTTTTTTTTCAGTAAAATATTTCATTCAGTTATGCGCTTATTACGAAAATAATTTCAATTTAGATCAATCAATTGCTTTGTTTTTCCTGAATCAATCTATAACGAATTGTTTTCTTCTATTTTGATTTGAAAACTATCCAAAATAAAAAGAAATTTCTTACAAAAAATTAAAAGATAAATAAAGACAAAATTTCCGTCAATTCTCCTTCAAGGGAGTTCTAGTATTTAGAAAATTTCTTCAATCTCATTCAAGGCATTTTGCAAACATTATGTCCTATATATTTTAGCCTAAACTAACTCTCAAACGGTTAAAATGCACAATACATTCTTTGAGGATTTAATCCAGTTATGCTTATTTTGTGTTTATTCATTTTGATAATCACATAAGCTAAAACATTCAAAAGTATGAAAATATAAATAGAGAAATATAGATTCTAAAATACGAATAAATGCTAGTTTTAAAAAGTTAATGATTACTATTTAAAATTTGACAGAAAGAATTAATTATGTAAAAATAAACAGCGAAAATTGCTATTTTAAACTTTTTTTTTATTACATGTATAAAAATGCGTAATTAACATTTAAATGAATAAATAACAAGTAAAACAAATGATATTAGTTAAGATATTACTTTGAAAATCCAATGTTTCAATTTCAGCAAAAAACTTCATTAGTTCCTTTATATACTAACCATAACTTACATAAATATATTTAAAAGCTCCCGATAGATTTTGATTCCAGTAATGCATGGTTGAATATGAAACATGAATATATTTCAAGGGCAAGTTAATTATTATTTCTATTTGAAAATTTTCAAGATAAAAAAAACTTTTAGTATATATACGTAGGTTCAACTATAGAACATAACTCTATTACATGTATGTCTGCTGAAAATTTTCACAGGACCGAATTTGTACGAAAGGCGAATTAATTAAAACTGAAAAAAGATTATAGATATAGAGAGATATATATCTTAATTTATATATATTTACTTTTGACCTTGATTATTGTTCGTTATCTGCATATTATATAGATATGGATGTTGATTTGGTATCAACAGGCCTTCTTATGTTACATGCATTATTGAGATAATGATATGTATTTCAATGTTCTGTTCTTATTTTATTTTTAATTTATAGATTTTTATTAATAAAAAAATATTAATTCTTATTAAAGAATAAAAAATCAATTAAAATATTGTGAAGTGACAAGATTCGTTACATACCTTGTATATCGTTCTATCTGTAGCAATAAATTTGAATAGTCTTTATTCTAAATAACATATTTTAGATAAATATAAGCTTGCATTAAAATTGGTCAAATTATAATTTTATATGGAAGTGTCCATAAATTTTCAAATATTATATAAATGTTTAAAAAAAAATTGGTTAATCCACAATAAATGTGCATAAAATATTATTTAGACTCTCATCTAAAAAGTTCGCTGTATAGCTTCATTGAAAAACTTTTTAATTTTTTTAAGTTCTGAATTTATTAGTTATAATTTTGAGATCAAAAGGTTTTGAAAAGAACAAAAAGTGACAGAACATAATAATCCTTCCTTAAAATTGACGAATAGGATACCGGTATTCTAAAAAAATAACTCAGATTTTACGAGGGAAACGGGGAAATATTAGCACTTATAAAAAGGAAGCATAATCAAAAGTAGCTTTATGAATAATCTAACCATTATTAATCAATCATTCAATCTAGAAGAGGAAACAATTATTTCTTGGTTAAGTACAGCCTTATTTTTTATTTTAGCTTTCATTCATGGAAAAATGACAAATTTGTTGCTAAATAATTTTGTCCTGCATGTATTTAGAAATGCACGAAATATTTGAGTACAAATATTCGTAAATTAAGCTGAAAAAAAAATCAAAATCTTATTCACTTCAATTTTTTTTTGAAAACTTTTTTAATTGATGTTGCTTTAATTATCAAAATTTATTATTATTTTTTTTTATTGCTGTTGATTAAAATCAAATAAATCAAGTAAAACTCTCCTTCATGATACCTGAGGTTGGGAATCTTTTCAAATTTATTTACATGTAAATGTATTCAAATGTATTGAATATGTATTTTAAAATAGGAAAATGAGGTTTACAGATCCAAGCACGATGAAAACCTTCAATTAATGTATTATATGCCTTCCGTTGCCAAAAATATTATATCTGTTAATTGTATATTTTCTCATAATTTTGATATTTTTTTTATTTACCTTTCAGCTTTATCAAACAGCATGACACCAACAAAGATTTCGAACTGTGATTGTTTTGAAACTTTGAAAATTTGTTATGGACAGACAGACGGACAGACACATTAGGGTTAATAATAATTAGCATGAACAGTTTGACAATTGTTACAATTCAGATTAATGTTACAGGCTGCAAATTATGTAGGAGTTCTGGATTCTTGGATGGGTGGGGTCAATTCTCATAGACAAATATTACGGGTCAAGTACAAAATATTACTTATTCCTCCTTCATATGCCAAAATTGTAATGGTAGGGTTTTTTTTTTACCAAATAAAATGAATAATGAGGTCTGGTTTCCTAGTGATTGAGGATAATTTTATTGATTATTTTTATATACATCTTAAATTTTGGAAGTACACTATCATTAATTACCTTTAAATTAGATATTTTTCAATTTTTTCTGCGCTACTTTGTTCTTTACTGACCCTGGTAAGGCTTTCTAAATATATAATTAATTGATAATTTTGAGGTTAAATTAAGTTATGCACCTGTTGTATTTCAAAATTTGAAGAAAAAATGTATTTTCTATATTCATGTAGTTTTGACATCCAATAAACTGTTTTTTAAAACTTTACTAGATAACGTATAAAATTCATATTGTTCTTCTTATTATGAGCTTTTCACATACGATTTCGTTACCATAAAAACGAAAACAAAATACATTTATTCCAAAAAAAACATCGTTTTGATTGGTTATAGTCAAATCCCAATGAACAAACTTTTAATAATTGCCCTGTGTTCATCTAAAAAGATGGTAGTTTCCCAACGAGCTGGGTCAGAAAAAACACATTTTTTTCGACTGATTATATTACGATGCAATTATTGTTTAGCTGATAGATTTTACATTAATAAGGAAGTGTGTTTTTCGCCTATCGCGTCTATGGCTGATGGGTTTCATGCCATAAATACGTCTAATTTTGACATTTTGCCAAACTCAACAAAGTAGTTGTAAATAAGAACTAGATGCTGTCATTAGACAATTAAACACACTCGTGGGTCTTCATATTAAACACCCACGTATTTGTGTAAAAATTTACAAAACGTTGGTATTCAACCTAAAATTGCCTCCAGAGGATGTTGAAATAACAGAACCTTAATGAAATTCTACAGATGAAATAAAAATATCTTTTTAAAAATATGGCTGGGCTTCTGTGAATACTAGGCTTTCGGCCTTCACAGTAAAAATCAAATTCAGAAACCATATGCATATTGCACATAAACAGTTCACGAAAAGATGAGTTATACCAAAAAAAAATGTAAAGGAATTCAACAAAGAAACTACATTTTTCAATCCCAGATTATTCCCGAAAGTTTAAAGTTAAAATCATAAAACGTAACACGTTATTTTTTTAAACAATCAAATTATATATTTCAAAATATGAGTGAGATATTGCTATAAAAATGAAAGAATTCAATTAAACAGGTCTTTGTAGGAAAATCAGGCGTTTTGACCCCCTCGCCACTGACATTCAAAATTAAAACCTTGCATACTCTATATATAAAAGAACATCAATCATTTTCCAAAAGTTCAGATGGCTACAAAATGTAAAAGAGTTCAGAGGACTAGAAAGAGCTAGGTTCACCTTATGCATAAAATGGCCCTGTCATCATGACGATCACCCTCTTTTCCATTTCACATATCAGAATAAAGTGGAGACTTAGTGCTTTCGTTTCCTTTAATAAAATTTCTTTTTGAGAATTCGGGTATTGGAAAACCGACTTCGAGAAAATGCCATGTTCTTGCATTTTGCACAAACAGGCGTATTTGATTACCTTCAGCAAAGATATATGAGCACAACCTACGATCCAAAAAATTAAACATGTTTTTTGATCTTTAAAAACAGATCTTTCATTATTTAATTGCATATTTTGGATCAGAGGTTGTGCTCTATATGAAATATTGAAAAAATGCTTCAACTTGAGCCCACTTTCAAAGGAATTTACTGTCAGAATATGGGGAAAATGACGCATTTCATGACGTCTTCATGCATTCACTAAATTAAATTATGTACAATGGATATATGGTCACCGACAGTTTAAGAGATAATACTGCAATTTAAACACAAACTGAGCACTTTGAATTTTTCAGAAATTCTCAGGGCCATAAAAGGCCATAAGTGGCTCTTGCTCTTTGGTTTAAAAAAATATATATATATCTAACCACAGCATATGTCCTGTGACTTAATTCTGGCCTTAAGGAGGAATGCCACACCAACTTTTTATTTTATAGATCTCTGAGTCAACCTTTTTAAATAATGGTTTCAGCATTGAAAGGCCGACATTAGCTCTTAATTATTTTATATGAATTTTTTTGTATTTTTTCAGAGAAAATGAAAACAATTATTTACATCCAAATTACATGCTTTCTTGTAAAATTTTTGCTGTAAATGAATGCATCACATGAATACCTAATAAAATATGTAAAGAAAGAATGGTTAAATTTTTTAATTTTTTTTGTAAAAAATTATTTATGAAAATAAAACACATAATTTGTGAATAATTTTTCAATTTGTGGTTAAAATCTTTTTAAAACTAGCCACAACTGGGGAGAACATGTTCATCAATCATATTTATAAAAGAAATTGAAACGAAATAGCCAAATTTTAGAGAATTTTTTTTTTTTTAAATTTTGGCCAATCCCGATCAAAATTAAACCGATCCCGACCAAAATTGTACAATTATTGGAAATAAATAACATTTTCCTGAGAACACTAGTTTGATTAGGTGTTATAAGGGTTAAAACATTACAGAACCTGACAATAAAATAGATTTCTTCATTGTAAATACATGAAGAGGCAATAAATTAGCATTTTACTCATTTAGTGTTAATTTTGATCGGGATCAGTTTAATTTTGATCGGGTAAGGTCCAAATAATAAAAAAATTAATTTCTCTAAAATTTCGCAATTTCGTTTCAATTGCTTTTAAAAATATGATTGAAAAACATGTTGTCCCTAGTTGTGACTAGTTTTATGGTGTTTTTAACCATAGGTTTAAAAAATATTCACAAATAATGTGTTTTATTTTCATAAATAATTTTTTATGAAAAAAATTAAAAAGTCTAACCAGACTTTCTTTACATATTTTATTAGGTATTCATGTGATGTATTTATTTACAGCAAAATTTTTACAAGAAAGCATCTAATTTGGATGTAAATAATTTTTTTCATTTTCTTTGAAAAAATACAAAAAAATTCATATAAAATAATTAAGAGTTAATATCGACCTTTCAATGCTGAAACCATTGTTTAAAAAGGATGACTCAGAGATCTATAAAATAAAAAATCGGTGTGGCATTCCACCTTAAGCATGCGTCAAAATTTAATTCGAATTAGCATCGCTTAGCGGTCACACGGAGTTCATGCGAAGTAATTTAATGCACAGTAAATTAATTCGAATTAAACTAATTCGCATTAAATCTCCGTGAGAACGCTAAGCGGAGCTAATTCGCATTAAACTTTCGTTTAATTCGAATTAAACTCTCCGTGTGAGCAGGGCATTAAAAGCATTTTCGAAAACGAAAATTTACTTTAATAATTCAACAAGATCTTTAACGTATCATTTGTCTTGGAATCTTTATATACCTGAATTTCATTAATTTTCGATGAGATATTTAATTTCAAATAAGTTATGCAATCAAATATGAATTAGAAAATTATTATCTTAGATTCTACGAAAAATAAATGGTCTACTTTTTGTTTAAAGGTCTCAGGAAAAGTTTCAAGTTAAAAAAAATGAAGATACATAACAGTGCTGGATCTCAAAACTAGTTAACTACGGGAAATTCTAATAAAAGTTATACATGTTTTTCGTTAGTACTATTGTCAGAACTCACTTTATCGGGTTTAAAATATCCATTTTTAGTGGAACATTTTCAAATTTTTCAAATTTTATTATTTTTCTTAAGGTTGTTAAATTGCAAAAATATTCTATTGAAAAAATGGCTAATTATTAAAGAAAAATGAAACGTTGGCAATGGAAAGTGAAGTTCTATTTAGAGATCATCATATATTTTCCCTAATTATATACATGTAAATATTTTCTTTATGAGAATTATTTATACACAACAAAATAGCCAATTTTCTTAAGTATTTAGAATAAAATAATAATTTGTGAAAGTGCAAGGACGTGTCAATCAAACCCGACCAGAAATTAAAGTTTCAATAACTTCGAAATGAAATAAGATTTTTATAATATTTTCTTGTGAAATCCTATATATTGAAATATACTAGTATATGAAGTAATATTGTACAGACAAATTGAGAAATCTGTGCCTATGCACCTTTAAAAAGAAATCAATAAAAAAAAATTTTTTTTTAAACATTCTCAATTTTTTAACCGATATAAATATATCAAACTTTATCATTTCAATGATTTTTTTAGCAAAATGTGAAAGGTATGGAATGCCATATACGACAGCCAACTGCTTACTGCTGACTGCTTACTGCCAACTGTCAGCTGCTTACTGCCAACTGCCACACAAATTTGAATAAATTTTATATTTGTATTGATATTTATATGAATTTTCACAAAAAAGGAAAAGAAAGGCACGGATCCAGGGCATATTTCCAAGGGGGTCACCCTGGTAAAATTGAATTGAATAAAATGACCAATATGTTTTATCTTATGTAACATTCAATATATGCGGTTGATAAAGTACATTGTTTATTTTTTTAATTTGTTTTCCTATTTGAAATAGGTAATAAAATGACTATTTTCTGCTTTTAATCTTTAAAGAAGCCCCCCCCCTTCCCCGGAGACAACAAAACATTTGAAGAGAGAATAATAATATAAAAGATTTGTCGTTTCGCAGAGAGAGATGTTTTGAAAATAAATTTCTGTTTTCCATTATATTCTATAGTTAAAAATTTCCTCAACTTAAAGATGTATATCTCTGTGTGTTATAATGTTTCACATGCATAGATCGGGGGGGGGGTAAATTTGTACAGTCATACGTTAAATAAATTAAACGAACTACCGGTATAACTGACCTTGTACCCTCCACTTAGAAAACGCCAATCAAACATTTATATCTCTTTGTTTGTTCAAATAAAATACACTGTATGTTTTACATGCATAGATCTAGAGAGAGGGGTCCGGAACACCCCTCTGAAATTTGTACAGTTATTTAATGCACAAACTAAACCAACTAAAAGTTATTTAATGTATAAAATAAATCAACTAAAAGGGACCTTAGAACCCCCCCCCCCCCCCCCCTCCCCAACCGAAAATGTGGATTCTTGTTAAGTTGGTATGAAAAATGTCATACACATGAAGGTATGACGCATAAGAACCCCGTCTCCCCGGCCGAAATAAATTTTCACATTTAGGAAAGGACCTTACGTATTTTTTTCTTGTCAAGAAATTTCTGGGTTGGATTTTTTTTTACCAGAGTGACCCTCTTGAAAAAAATGTCCTATAAATTATAGATCCGCGCCTCTTTTTTTTAAATTTACATAAATATCAATACAAAAATAAAATTTATTTAAATACGTGTGGCAGTTGGCAGTAAGCAGCTGACAGTTGGCAGTAAGCAGTTGGCTGTCGTATATGGCATTCCATAGAAAGGCGATAACTTTTTTTCATTTTTTTTTTTCAAAAATATTTTAATTAACCTCACAAGGTTATTTTATTTTTTCTATACTAACAATAACTTACATCAAGATACGCTCCAAGCATACCCAGATTCCAGATTCTTGCAAAATACGACAGCCATTATAAAACATGAATAGCTTAATGTTTCTATGATTATTTTATCCGAAATTTTCAGGATACATTAATTGCTTAGTGGCTTACAAATGTGTATATGATGAAAATTTTCAAATGCCTTATCTCGTATCTTAGAGGGTGTGTAAATTTTCTCCGTCTATTTTAAACCAGAGAGCAGAAGTAGGTACATGTATTTCGAAATGTTAAAATAATCAACGTACATTGACCTTCTTAAACTCGGTCATTCTCAAAGGTCGTGTTATTAATCAGACAAAATAAGAATGTCTGGAAGGGATTGGAATTATAAAATTACAAATATTAATTTTTAGTGAAAGAAATGTAGATATAAGATCACTGGATTTTACTATAAGTAATTGCATATATATTTAGATACACTAACTGTTTTCATCCATAACTTAGACTCAATTAATGAAAATTATTCGCTATAAATAAATCAGCAAATACATTGAAAATCATACCGATGAAAATGTCAGAAAGTTCAAATATTCGTTGCGTCTATTGTATAACTTGCTGTCAGCTACAATAAATTCAAAATGTGCATATTTGTAAAATGTTATTTTATCAAATATTAATCATGTATCAAAAGTGTTTTCTTGGTATCAAATAAGTGATGAAAGATTTTCTATTTTATTGACTCAATATTTTGAAATATATTTTATAGCACGTAAATTAGTATTTGAATATTATATTTGCAAAGTGTTCTCTATAAATGTAAACAAATTTGATTATAAAATTGCCTATCGTTTCTTTTTGAAGGATCAAATTTTTAATCATTATGTCAAATGCTGACTGAATTTTTTCATATTTATTGTAAGGCCATTATTTATACACTGAATTGTCGGCAGTTTTTTCCTTAATTTCCCGATCATGACACGCAGCACACGCCGGGTGTGACCGGTTGGCAAGTGAAGCTCACCTGATCCCACCTCTGATGTTTTAGAGGTCCTTGCTTGCTCTGCTCCTGATTTGAACTTGAACATTTTTTTTTTTCAATACGCTTAGCTTTTGATTTGAACACAAATTATTTGCTATTTCCATACATTTCACTCATCGAAATTTCTTATCATGTTTGAATTCAGTTTTACTTTTTTTATGTTTTCAGTTATAATTTTTAAATCAAACTTTAAAAAAAAACACAAAACAAAAAAATATAGCTGCCTAATAAATTATCATTAAAGTCGTCAAAATCATTATAACATGGACCTGTAAATAATCGTTTGATTGGAATATACATTACTTAAGAAATGTCATTTAGTGCTACAAGAACAGGAATTAAGCATTTAACTATACTATAAATACGTGAGAAACAGGGAAATCAATCCAAAAGTAGCTCAACAAGTTTAACCCAATCATCATTGAAAATCAATCATCCAATCTATAACAAGGAACACACATTTCTTGGTCGTTAAGTGCTGTTTATTTGTCTTTAGTCTAAATTCAAAGAAAAAATGAATTTGACAATTGTTGTTGCTATTGTTATACTTTCATAAACTTGCATTTTTACCGTGAAATTTTGGTGGTATTGATAATCCGACTTTGTTTAGAATATTGAAGACGGGAGCTTGATACAATTAACCGCAGTAACCTCTAAAATGAAAAATATACGTACTTCGAAATACCTAATTAATATTAAAAAAAACTTGAACAATTATAATGTAAATATATGTGACATATTTTGCTCATTTATGAATTAATTTCCCCGGTTCAAAATATAATGAATCAATTTAATATAAATATATTGTTAAAATTTCAAATGTGTGTTTACAGCTGACAAGCATGTATGTATATGCCAATATGATTATTTTAATAACTTGATGATGATCTAGATTTTAAGCAAGGGATTTTAGCAATTGAATTCTTTTTCTCTCCTGAATAAAGCTACGATTTATCTCACTATAAAAAATTGACATGATCACATTCCTTTCATTTCCAAAATAAATTCACTAGTACTGCTTTATGATTGCTAATATCTTGTTTTTGTCTTTGCATGCAGTGCAGGAGCCATTGTTCAACAGACAAACCAAGAATGTTTCAATCTTCGTCAATCGTATTTCTCTGAAAATCACACCCTTGGTATGAGGAAATAATCCTTTTAAATCATTTCAAAAGACATTAAAACACTAACATTGCTTACCACTCAAATATTAAAGTCAGTATTAAGGTCAGGAAATAATACTTAAGTTGTCTTCTTATGAATAGCTTCTTGCTTTGGAGAAGAATCCGAATTGAAACTATGATGGAGTTTTCTTGATAGGTCAAATGCATTTTATTTTAAATATGATTTGTAAAGGACAAATAAGGACAAATTGTAGTTTTTTCAGATCTCTTTTTTATTTCGCTTATCTTAGTTAAAAAGCCTTAAAAATATTTATAAGATAGTTTCATTTTCTCATATAACACTACGTTATGTTTTTGTTCTCAACTTTTCATTTTCATTTTCATCAGATTCTTGGAAAAAAACATTCACGCTTAGGATTGTTCACATATATAATGCAATTTTTTAAAATAATTTTTTCTTCTTAATGTATCATGACATCGTAGGGATAGAAACCATAACACAATTTTATTCCAATTCCAGAAAATAAAAGGTTATATCTGTACACCAAACACCGTTTTAGAATGTAATCTTTGAATTCAACGAAGTTACAATTTGCATGTTTCAAATAATATATCAATTTGTTGTTTCGATTTCTAATATCATTTTGAAAGATTTAAAAATGTTTAGTGAGGATAAAAATATGTTTTAAAAAAACAAATAAATTACATCTATGTTCACGCATAAATGATGTAAAATCCCCTTTGATTGTTCCTAATGAAACAGTGTGAAACATACAGAAAATAAATATAAAAATACGTGTATAATTACAAATAACTTTCTTTCAAGAATTTTTTAATTTATACCGTAGGGATGTAGTACAATAAAATTTGTTACTTTCTACAATTTCTACAATAATGTACAATAACTCAATACATTCACAAACGCAAAAAAAAATCTCCATTACTTCTGCAGTGTTTTTAAAAAGGTTTATATAAAACGTAAATCATCTAGTCCCTTCGACAGCAGTTTCTTAACCGATTCCTCATAGAATTCGTCTCGATCACAGTAACGAAGTCCTTTTAAACAATTAAGGCCTAACGGAATTTTGAAGTCCATGGAAGCCCTTCTTTTGGTAAATATGGGCACTAGATCACAGGTACTGTCCTTTCCATACAAAGCATTTCTGACACATTCTTCTTTGGATAAAGAGGGCCAGAATTCTTTACAAAATAGTTTTGTCAGAAAAAGAAAAGCAAATTTACAACCATCAAAAATGTGTTGTTCATCTCTTTTCTGAGTGTTACTAACCATGGCCATTCTAATGTGAATGTCTTGTCTCTCTTTTATAATATTAGATTCTAAATGGTTTTTAAATTCGTTCGCTTCAGAAATGTCATTTTGGGTGTAAATTACAACGATGTGTAGAGTTCTTTCTGTTTCCCTCGAAGAACATCCTGTTTCTGTGTCTTCAGTGCTATTGATTGAGTTCGTTTCCATATTACTTTGATGTTACTTTAGTACACGTTATTTTAACTCAGTCTTCTTGACTTCGACTTTATCTGTAACTGTTACTGTGGGTATCCCTCATTTATACAGCTGTGTGATAATTTCTTTTATATCTTTCTGTTATAGTTATTTTAAGATATGACGCTTTTCTAGGTTACACACCTTAACTTACAACAGTGTGCGAAAAGAAACTTTGTGATCTATACTTGTTTTGGTTTTGATTATAAACCAAATTGCTTCATAGAAATGGACCGGATAATCGTGCGTTTGAAAATAAACACCGTGGTTACTGCTCACCAATGATTTTAAACCAAAGAAACGAAAGCGCAATATTTATATTTAATCCGAAAACTGGGTGTTGATTGGCAGTCAATATTCAATGTACGAGCTGCATTTGTTTTGGTTCTTGT
This sequence comes from Saccostrea glomerata, assembly GCA_003671525.1. NCBI lineage: Eukaryota > Metazoa > Mollusca > Bivalvia > Ostreida > Ostreidae > Saccostrea > Saccostrea glomerata. The sequence goes on along the minus strand of PRKT01000034.1, from coordinate 1,600,588 downwards.
GTTCATCTAAAAAATGATATGGGGATTTTACTTTGAATTTCTCTTCCCTTTATCGATAAGTAAGAATATATATGATTTTACATGTTGAATAAAGAGCTTGATCAGAAAAATAATAAATATATAAATATTCTATGCTCAACTGCTTCATAGTACGATGCAATTTAAACTAAAAATAACAACTGTTTCAGTTATAAGGAAATTTTTTGTTTGACTTTTTTTTTTCAAGTTCCCTGTAATGTCAATGGCCTAAAGGGCTTAACACCTTGAATACGTCAATTTATTGTCATTTTGCCAAAATTGCATGAATTAAATGATTTTAAGTTTAACACAACGATAACTTTTAAAGAAACTTATCAAAAATGTCCCCAAAAGGTTGAAATTATTTATAAACATTATTTTTTAAACTAATTTTTCAAAGTAAATACTGAACAGCTGAATGAAAAGAGCAGAAAAGAGAGTGACTTTTAAAAAATATAAATTTCATTTAAAAAGTGACCGTCGGACTCCATAAAATTGCTGGTTTAGCACGAAAGTCATTTGAGGGTCATCATGAAACCAAGACATTCATCAGTTCAGCAGTTACTGTATTTAGTAATTAGTGCGAGATGATTAAGAAAATGTTCAGATAAACAAATGAAAATAAGGAGTTGTGCGTTAACAATTTTTCTAGTAAAAAATTGAAATATATCTAAAAATTTCAATTTTGCAAGGACATAACCAAATTTAAATTCTAGGTTTTGTTCTGAAAATTATTAAATTTGTTTAACGCAAGAAAAAACGGCCAAAGTCAAGATAAATGATGGTTAGATAAACAAATGCTTTACGAGCACATTGAATTCGTATACTACGAATGGTGGCCCACCATAGTACTGGGTGATTCACGATGTATGATGTTCATTGCTTCGGAAAAGTATAAAGTACTATGATTTTTGGATTGTTTTAAAGTCGATAAGCCGGGGTATTTGCCAGAAGTCCTACATTGAATCAACATTCGTAGATGTATATTTGTTGATAAAATACTAAAATCATGCCCCTGGTCAAGAATAAAAAAGCATTCAAAAACTCATCGAAAGACATTTTTAGACATTTATTAAAAATTGGAATTTTCTTTGTAATTGTTCCTAAATTGAATAAACTTGCATACAAATTGAATATGTCATTATTGAACTATAACCCATGTAGTCTACATTTTTAAGTTGAGTTAGGTAGTCAATTCCACAAAAATATATAACACCAATTCACCAGTGTTGCTATATCCCTCTTTCTTTTATACTAACTATGATTTACATTTTTAAAAGAAATGTAAATAAACACTAAAGAGATTTCGACCCCATACATTACAGCAGACATGAGTATGAATATATTCTACAGTTTCTAATTCTTTTTATTGAAAATTCCCAAGATCTTGCCAAAACTAGTAAGTTTAATTTATGTACACTCAGTTAAATACTTTATTTCATTTATTGTTTGATGAAAATTTCCATAGCATAAGAATATTTCTGAACGAAAGTGTCTGTAAATCTATTTTAATCCAGTGAAAATGGAGAATAAATGTTTATATAATTCAGATGGGCATTAAACTTCTTTTATCTGACATTATCAGAGTCCTGTTATATTGGATTCTGAAACTTCATAAGAATCCTTACAAACAAAGGTATGTAGCGGGTTCCAGTAAGTGTTCAACCAAGCCTCTTCTACAAGTGGTCATCCAACGTATACTCATAGTTCCCTTTGTACGGAAGAAAATCTTCAAAATCATATGTCAGTTTTGTATATTTGTAATATCCATAGAACCAAAATTAATGTGAACTACCATACATAGATATATATATTAGATTCCGAAACTTCATAAAAATCCAAACATAGATACCGGTACATAACGGGTTCCAGTAAATGTTTAACCAAGCCTCTTCCTTTACTCCTTACTAAGATATCAACAGTAGTAAAGGGGACACTTCACGAGTACTGTGCAACAGTATATTCAAGAAGTGGTGTAAATCAGATGTAGATGCATAAAAATTCCAAGGAACTTTTCTTAACAACAACAAGATTTTACCAAAATCAACAGCTTAAAAACTTACAACTTCTCAACTTTATACACAACTATTCTCCACGATAATTAAAGTCCAGGCTTTTCAATATAATTTACAGCAGCTTTTTATTAAAAAAAGGAACTCGTAAATTGACTTACCTAGTCATTCGTCATTTGCAAATTTATTTTGTGAAAAAACATTCTAATTGTACCAATAGTTATCTGAAGTCGATTTCAAAAAAGATGCTTGAGTTTCTGATTGACAATATCTATGTTGTTCTGGGAGTCCAGGTCTTCCAACAATCTACTGGAATTCCCATGAGTAAAAATTGCGCCCCGTTATTAGCTGACCTATTTTTGTAATCATATGAAGCAGAATTTGTGCAAAATCTTATGTGTGAAAAAAGAAAACACTTGCTGTGGCCTTCAACTCGATAATTAGATTTATAAACGACGTATTTTCATTTAACAATATAATTACAGCTGTATATATCCTGGTGAGCTTGAGATAAAAGATACTGCAGAGCCTGACACCTCTGTTTCATATTTGGATATTTTACTTGAAAAAGACGTTAATTGTAATCAAACAACCAAGCTCTAGAATAAACGTGATAATTTAAACTTTTCTATCGTCACCTTCCCTTACTTATGCAGGAATATATCTTCATCACCTGAGTACCTCCTGAGTACCTACCTCCAATTGTCGTGTAACCGATAATTACAAAACAATGTAAATAACTGGCGCCTTTCCTTCTATGTCGAAGGCGACAGTCAACAATGGTGAATGAGTCTAGGAATAAACAGGAATAACAACAATGATATTCAACTGGTAAGGTAGACTTCAAGACCGGGAATGAAGCATCAGTAATGGTAATACTGGGTATTACGTGACATACCCAGTATATGGACAGACCAGAATCAGAGGTCATAAAATGCATTAGGGAGAATGAAACAAGGCAATTTCACCACATTCCTCCCCGTTTTATTTAACAGGTTTAAATTATATATACTAGTACATGGAATACATTAACTTTTAACATATTTGAAAGTATTAACAATAGATTCAATACTCTGCAATAATTTGGTCGGAAAACAATCCAGTCCTATAATCATGCAGAAAGCGAGTAATCAATATAAGATATTCCACATGAACTTGGTCGGAATATAATCCAGGTCTGTAATTCAGAGAATTGTCTAAATACATGTCATCTAAAACGTGTAGAGGCGACGGCTATTTTTAACTGTCTCCTTCAATAGGTACTGCACGCTAACTTGTAGTTTTGATGCAGCTTCGGTAGCAACGTCACCAATGAACGCTGGGGTGTTAACAGTTCCTCTCCTGGTTTCATATACGGGGAATCTGTTTCCAGCAGCAAGCGACTCATTGAAACGGACTGTAGACAGACAACTTGATCAGCACTAAAGTTCGTACGGAGTTTATGTATCTCAGTTGATTTGATGCAAGAGCATTCTTTACGTGTAAACAATTTCTAAAACGAGGTAAATTTTTGACAATCAAGTTTCTGAAACTAGAATATCAGCAGTCTCGTTTAAAGTCGTCATTTCGTAAGTTCAATGATCGATACAATGAGCTTGTCAGCAAATACAATTTATCATTGAGTTAAATGCTGACTGACTGACTAGTTGCCTTACAATCAGTTTAAAAACGTCAGTCAGCGTTGACTTAATGATAAGTTGTATTTAATGAAAAGGTCATAGTATCGACCATAAAACTGGCGTAATTATGACATCAGATGAATCTGTAGATTCTTTTTTCGTCTTTGTCAATAGCTTGCATCGTTTGAAAACGTTCATACGTAGAGCCCTTGTGTGTTGATTCAACTGAGAGACATGAACCCTATAATGTAGGTGATAAGGGTGCATTGCTAAATAAGTAAGGTAAGTTGAACGATTGAAAAGTTGAAGCCATCGCGTTTATCATTAAACTATGAAATTAAAATTTAAATTTAAATTTAAATCTGTGATACTAATAATTCAACATTGAAAATGAACAAATCTAAATATATACGTTGCCACAAATTTATTGTGTCCTTGTCATAAACTTATTTGTCATAATAGTATGTTTGATTTCATGCTATTTGGTACTAAAAAAAAGAAATTGTAATAATAAAAATGATCGAATACATGATTACAAACCAAATGAGCAAAGAAAATATTTCAAACAGTGAAAATAGCTTGGATGCAAGCAAATAAAAATTCTATACATTCAGATCTTCTGAAATTTTATAGAACTTAAATGACAATTGTGATTTATAGTATATTTTATTTTATATTTTTTATATATATTTTAGAGTATATTTTATTTCAACCTGGACTTTTCTTTAAGAATCTATAAAATTATCAAATTCCCTTCTCAAACATTTGTATATCAAACATCAAAAACTTTGTACACATCAGACACACAACATAAACTGATATATTTAATAGTAATACAACAAAAACAAAACAACAAACAAAACAAAATCTATAAAACATTTTTGAACAATATTTCAAATATATATATGTACAAAACAATGTGTTTTTAATTCAAACCATTGATATCTCTGGGGGAAATTCTAACGTCTTGTATTGGTCTCCAAGCATAGTCATATCTTAGAAGAGATTTCTTAATGAATTCTTTATTAGAGTCATTCACCAAACAGCGACGAACAAAGACAGAATATCCCAAAGACACCACACTGTTTACTTGAGATCGAGCACCAAAGTCGGATAAAAGTTTGGATTCCCAGCTCCTTGTACTGGTAAATCCTGATGACAGTTTACAGTACGTGACATAACGTTTAGGATCGGATGGTTTTCTAACGGAGAACTCGTACACAGCGGCGGGGAAGGTCTTTCCTCCGCAGACGGTTGATTTTCGGAAACCTTTTCTTCCTCTATGTCTTTCTGTCCACACCGAGTCGTCCTCTGGTTTAACAGGAGAAATAACTAGTTCCCATGGGGACCAGTGAATCCTGTTCATTGAGAAATTGGTTTCTGCAACATTTTCTCTCTTCAGTTTTCTCAGCGTGTTCAACTGAAATAAATAGTGTAACCGTATTATTTGATAGTGTGGGGTTTAATGCTAGAAACTTGTAAGATAAATATCTTGAAATAAAAACCGAAATGATAGAATTGAAACATATTTGAGATTCAATACCTTTTGGCATGAAATGGCCAGATGTTTAGCTCTCTTCCTATCCAATGCAGAAGGGATAGTCTTTTTGACAATTGTTTTCTTGACCGCATGGATGGAGGAACTCTTTTTCTTCAGCTTTGTGATGGAGGCAGCTTTTGTCAGTGATGGCACCTTTTTCAGTGCCGGCTTATAGGGAAGAGTTCTGAACTTGGAAGACGATGCCTCCACTTTGCTGGATGTAGATGTGGAAGGTTCATCGTCTTTGAGTGCTCCAAACAAGGCATTCACATCTTTGTGTACACCCATTCTAGCGTCTCTGGCGCGTACTTCCTGTTCATAAATATCCAGGAACTCTGCTCCTTGCTCTCTGTAGCAGATGGCCATAATGAAGTCAAAGAGATTGGAGAATTGTTCCAGTTCTACTCGTCTGCCAGCTGTCTTGTCGGCCAATGTTTGGTAGAAATCGTTCGTTCTTTTGTCACTAGAAGCTCTACATTGTACTCCGTACACTCGCACACCCTGAAATACAGGAATCATACTTATTACTTCTGGATAAGAAAGACATTGAGAGCTTTATAAAATCAAAGGACCTTAAGTCTTTTCTTTATAAACTTAGATGATATTTACTCACCATGACTGCTAATTTTTCCACTTCCTCCTTCCAGTCCAATTTCAGTTTGTTGTCTGGATAGTTCACGTCATGGGGATGGGCATCCCCTATCATCACTAGCGCCCTCTGTGTGCCAGGCGTCCAGGACAAAGTTTGTACCTGGTGCAAGACCAGCTCATAACACTCATCGGAATCCCCGCCTCCAGTGGAACCAACGCTTTTCACCCAGTTGCACAGTTTATGGAGATCAGTTGAAAAATCTATATACTTGGTGACATAAGATGTATTTTTGTCACAATAGTCTCCGTGAGCGAATACAGCGATTCTAATACCGGGGATATCTGTTTGAAGTCTCTGGATCATTTCCTGAACATTCTGTTTAACTGCATTGATAGAACTGGACATAGAGCCCGTTGTATCAAACGAGAAACAAATCTCAATGGGACCGCCTGGTGGAACAGCCATTGTATTCTTTGTACTAAGGACCTTGTATAAGAATGAAATTTTCTTCTCCATCGGCCCTTTTATACATTCATTGAAAAAGACTAACGATTGGTTTTATAGACTTGGAACCCTACTCAGACTTACGATGCACTTCGTTGCGCAATGTTTGAGCAGACTAGCGATGTGTGTGGGTTTTTTTTTCTTTTTGTTTGTTTTTTAGCTCACCTGAGCCGAAGGCTCAAGTGAGCTTTTCTGATCAAAATCTGTCCGTTGTCTGTCGTCGCTATAGTCGTTGTTGTCGTCCTTGTCGTCGTCGTAAACTTTTCACATTTTCATCAAGAACCACTGGGCCAATTTCAACCAAACTTGCTACAAAGTATCCTTGGGTGAAGGGGATTCAAGTTTGTTCAAATGAAGGACCAAGCCCTCATCCAAGGGGAGATAATTATGTATTAATGAAAAATTAATGTAATTTCTTTTTAAAATCTTCTTCTCCAGAAACATTGGGCCAAGAAAGATGACACTCATGTGGAAGCATCCTAAGGTAGTGTAGATTCAGTTTTGTTCATATCATGACCCCCGGGAGTAGGGCGGGGCCACAATGGCCGATCACAGGTTTACATAGGAATATATAGGAAAAATCTTTAAAAATCTTCTTCTCCAGAACCACTGGACCACGAAAGATGAAACTCACGTGGAAGCATTCTCAGATAGTGTAGATTGAAGATAGTTCAAATCATAACCCCCGGGGGTAGGGTGGGGCCACAATGGCTGACAAAGTTTTACATAGGAATAAAATAGGAAAAACTTTTAAAAATCTTTTTCTCCAGAACCACCTGGGCAGGAAAGATGAAACTCATGTGAAAGCATCCTCAGGTAGTGTAGATTCATTTTTTTTAAAATCATGACCCTCGGGGATGGGGCGTGGCCACAATGGCTAATCAAATTTTAACATAGGGATATATATGAAATTTTTAAAAAGAAATCTTCTTCTCCAGAACCACTGGGCCAGTAAAAATGAAAATTATATGGAAGCATCCTCAGGTAGTGTAGATTCAAGTTTGTTCAAATCATGACCCCCAGGGGTAGGGCCGGGCCACAACTGACGATCAAAGATTTACTTGGAATATACAGAAAAAATCTTTGAAAATTTTTCTCAATAACCACTTAGCTGGGTCAGGAAAGATGAAACTTATGTGAAAACATCCTCAGGTAGTGTACCAGTAGATTCAAGTTTGTTCAAATCATGACCCCCAGGGATAGGGCTGGGCCACAATGGACAATTAAATTTTTCAATAGGAATGAATAAATTGTAAAATTTTTTAAACTCTTCTTTTCAAGAACCACAAAGCCATGATTGGTCACATCTTAAAAGTTTTTGTAAGCATCTTCACATAGTGTTGATTCAAGTTTGTTCAAGTCATGAACGAACGAGAAGTATGGGTTGGGTACGGTGGTACACAATCGGGGATCAAAGTTTTGCCTAGAAATATCAAGGAAAAGTTTTTTCCCAAGAACAGAAAAGCCATGTTTAATCATATTGATATGGAGGCTTTCTCAGGTAGTACAAAGTCACACTGGTTCAAATGAGAACTGGAAGTTTAAAATTCCAGACCCCCCCCCCAACCTATGTAAACTTCACACCTGATTAATTACGTTGCCATTGTGCTCAGGTGAGCCATGTGGCCCATGGGCCTCTTGTTTTTTTATTATTTGTTTTACCTTCTTGAAGTGCAAAACGCAATTCTTTGACTTTATAAAAGAGCAAGAAAACGTATTTCGGTCAATATATAACATATTCATGTATTTTTTTTTATTTCCAGTGTAGATAAAATAGTTCAAAATGAAATGTAGCGGTAAAACTGTAATCAATGGCTTAATTCTAATGGGAAAGTCAGTGTTGTTTTTATTTCATTTTTGCTTGGATTAATTTGTTACTCTACCATGAAATACAGTAACTCTTAAATGCATTTAAAAAGAAAATACAAAAATCTTGAAAACGGGAAGAAAAACCCTAAGCAATATACATAATTAACATGTTTATTTTATACCTTTAGTCTGTATGATTGCTTTGACAAGAAATTTAAAAAGGAACTTTTTGAACCAGGATTATTGATTCAGACATTCCAACTATCTAAAAATTGTCAAAATAAATATTATATTAATAAAGATTTATAATGTATTTCACGTCAATGAAAATTCAATTTTATCTTTATAAGGGTTCGATTTATTTTGACTCGTGCACTACTTTTGAGGTTTGAATTAAAACAATAACTCCCTGCACCGTCAGTCTGCTCCGAACATTTCGCAACGAAATGCATCGTAAGTCTGTTAAGCTTGGCATGTAGTTTACTGATTATATTCAAAGCAATTTTGAATAATCAAATAAAATGTTTATTGATGCATTTTTTCACACAGTTAGAAACCAAGTTTCTACACTTTTTTATTATTATCAATTATATCATAAGCAAATACATGTGTATATTCAGTTAGGGTAAGGGGTTAGGGTTAGAATCTGATATGTTTTACTAAAAAATGGTGTTTTAAAATATATTAATCTAACATCAAAACTCTGTGATATACCTTATAACTTTAACTTTTCAATCGTCAACTTCCCTTACTTATGCAGCAATATATATTCATCATCTGCCTATGAAGTTGATCATGTTCTACGTTTGAACAAATTTCTATCACGAGATAAGTTATTGACAGAAATGTTGATGAAAACAGAATATCAACAGCCTTAGAATTATTCATTTCGTTAGTTCTATGGTCGATATAAAGACCTTGTTAAAAAATTTAATTTAATTTTGAGTCAAATGCTGAATGACGTATTTCATAGTGGTTGGTAGGCACACTGAATTGTCGACGAATTTCCCGTTATTTCCCGTTCAGGACCAGAGGTGGAAGACTAGAGGTCTGTGTTTTCCCTGCTCCTGATTTGTATTGTTTTAGGATATTTTGATTTGAACACTGTTCGTTATATCCGTATATTTCATTTTCTTTAAAATATATGAATAACAGAATTATGACGAACTTCCTCTGTTCATAAAGAGTCTCTTCTAAAGAAGTCTGATTCCCACAGCAGTTTTTTTTTTTACATTAATCAATGATATATATCTTTTAATGATGAAATATATGGAGATAACGAACTCAAAAGTCTATAAAACAATGAATCAGTAAACATTCATTTTCTTAACTTCGTCATGAATAAGAGTGGTTTTGTTACACAAATTAGCATACCATAGTATAGACCATCCTCTTACTAGTAATTGTCAAATTTTGAAATCATTTGAAAGGTAATTTTGAAAACAAATTTAAGTGTACGAGGTACGAGGTCGGTAACAATAGTAGTTACAAAACCATAGAATCAAGCATTGTGTGTTCTCAAGATATACGGTAAGGTTTGACAGATCGACGGGCAAACAGACAGACAGGCGCTAGGAAAATGATGTAAAGGCGTCGGACATAACATAACAAACAAGTTAACATTTAATCAAACATCATGATAATATAAATAAATTTTAAAAAACACAAAACGCTACAACTTGTTTTTACTTTTTACCCAATGGTAATTGGGACAACTGAAATATCACAGACAATTTCAACTGACATAAAATCTTTAACATTGAATATAGAAAAGGTGTGCAAAATAATTAAAACATTTTTCAGTCAGCATCACTTAAACCAAAAATCTTTTGGGATATATTTTGTAAATGTTAAAGCAACGAGTTTTTATCAATATTTTACTGAATCTGATTTAAACGGGCTTCCTTTATTTAATGTCGAAAGTCAGTTTGTCTATAAGAGTCAACTTTATAATCATATTATTGTTCATTTAAACAACCTAAGTAAAGAGGTTACATAAAATTCGTCTCTATCACAGTATCTGAGTCCTTTTAGTATGTTCAATCCCAAAGGTATCTTGAAATTTGTCGCTCCCCTTGTCTTTGTAAATATTGGTGTCAGAATACAATCACTTTCCATTCCATATAACAGGTTTCTGATAAATTCTGTAGATGAAATTTTGGGCCATAAATCTTCACAGAATGACTTTGTAAGGAACAGAAAGGCGAATTTATACTGCTCTAATGATTTGTCTAGTAATTCTTCATAAAGAGTTGTATATGTCACTTCAATGTCTCTTTCTGATGTAAAAACGATTCCTTGAAAATGCTCCATAAATCCCTTGGCCTCATCCTGGTCTTCCTTGGAATAAATGAATATGATTCTGATATTGTCAGATAATATACCATTATTCACTTTCATGTTACCCTTTTCAGTTTAATAGCACAGGTGAAAATCAGTTAAACAAGTTATAAGTGAGCATTATCTTTTATAGTATAAGATGGTTATTTTCATATAATAAATATCTATTTTTAGAGCTGACAATTTCTTTCATTTATGCACTATGTTGTCTTTTCCCGATTTCGAAACCACAACTGCACGTCTTGTTTGATTTTCAGAAAGTATAATCTACTTTCTTTTTTAAAATCTGTACAGAAGACAATGCATTGATTTATTTTATCATCATTTTGAAGGGCAATCTAAATTAAATTTATTTTCAATTTTAACTACAAAGAAATGTAAGTTACACATACCTAAAACTATCAAAAACAGCAAAATAATCAAATTAAGAAATACATGTAAAAATTTATCGATTGTATATAGAAAAGGAAACCAACTATAAACATGTGTGTAGTTTCTATTTATTCGTTTTAATATTCTTCAAACAGCAAAGAATAATAGGCCTATATTAAAGATTATTTTGATGAATAACACTTAATGTATAAGAAACTCATAATCCCAATGACAGCATTAAGGTATGTATTTTGAGAGTGTTACTATCATATAAATACTCTTTACTCTTCGTTATTAGCAGTTTATGGTTATAGAAATTGAAATGCAACCCTTTTCCATTATTCTTATGTTAGGGTGTATGGTATTCCTTATCTTTAATCATTATTTAGAAAACGTCCTCTATTCGTCCCTATAAATACTGTATTATCCGCAGAGGTCTTTCATTATACACATATTATATTATTAGACGTTTTAATTGTAGTTGAGAACATCATGCAGATAAAAATATTTATCTGAAAAATTACAGAATCTGACACATCTGTTTCATATTTGCATTTTTTACGTAGAATGGACATTAATTGTAAATTAGCAACACAATTTTATGATGTTTTTAAATTCTCTATCGTCATTTTTCCAAGTTCATGTAGCAATTAAATAATTTGCTGAAACAGTTTCAGTCAAATAAAACATTTCGAAAATTCTAAAGCCGATACAATGACCTTGTCAGTGAATACAATCTATCATTATTATTCGGTTATTATTTTCACTCTGTATTGTCTAAGAATTTTCAGTTGACCTAATCATAATAACGAGCACACAGAGGGAAACCGGTCGACAAGGGATGCTTATTCCTCCATGACATCTGATCCCATCTCTAGCGTTTTAGGAAGTCGGTGTTTCCTCTGCTTCCGATTTGCATTGTTTTCATGGACTTTTGATCTTGATTACTGTTTATTATCTTCATATTATACCAATATCTTTATTAATAACAAATGTTAAATTTAAATATCTAAATATCATTCTTGTGAACATGCATTGCTGTATTTTTAATTTTAGGCGACATCAGACTTTGCAGTATTTGTTATTTATTAAAATACATAAAATGAGTTTCATTTGTTGGGGACAATTATTTATTGGTGCTTGATTTGCATGAGAATAATAAGGTAAATTTATTCTGTTATAAAACTAAAAACAATAATAAGGTGTTTCAATTAAAATACGCATCATAACACATCATGCATAAACATGATACCGGTAAAATGACCAAAAACATTTTTTGTACAAATCATAATGAAGTTCACAAATCTTCAAACTTCATGTATTACAAATAAGAGACACAATACATGTTTTAGATATATAGCACTTCAATGACATCGGAAATTTTTCTTCTGCATGTAAATTTCCAATGTTTTTCATACGATGGCTGAATATTTTCAAGCTACATTCGTTTTGAAGATTTTTTTTTTTATTTCTAACATGCATAACATTTATCTTTTTAACCAGGAAAAAACTTAAAAATCATTAAAAGCTTGATGAACTCATAGTATGGACCGGATATTTTTCTTATTGTTGTAACGGATATATTGTAAGTTGAATGCCTTTAAATTATAAGTTTGATTCTGAATAATTTCATAAAAAATAAAATGCAGACTGGCAGTAAATGGAGAAAAAACATGTCGAAAAACAAAAAAAAAATCATGATTAATAAGCAACTTATTTTTTTATGTACAAACTTTAACGTATGTATGAGCGTTAAAGCGGAATTTGCCCAAGGACAGACAATAGATTAATTGATGGACCATAAATGTTGAATAGGGAAAATATTAAGGTACTGAATTTTATTAAACAACTTTTAACAAGTTAATTTTTAGAAAAGCATTTAAACATGAAGAAGCTACAATTATCAATTTCTTCAGATTCCTATTAATTTTGCCATTCAATGCATAAAATGTAAATTAAAAAAAACATTATTCTTCATTCAATCATGTTTTTATCTTGAATTTGTTTATTTTATTGGATGAAATATGAGAACACCAAAGGGTAAAAAAAGCTTAAAATTTCACTAAAATAATGATAACTGGGAAAAGAAGAAACTCTGATCTCTAAGATCTCAGATGACATGGAGGATGAAGCATCCCTTCTCGACTGGTTACATCCGCCTTGTATTCCTTGTTTTGATTTGGCCAAAAAAAAACCCGTAGTCAATTCAGTTTAAAAAAAATATAAATAAATGTAGCTTGTTTTGTTTTATCGATGTTGTTTTAGTTCAAATTAAGAAATAGATTTTAATTCTTTCAGCTTTCATTTGTCTTTTCAAGCAGAATTTTAAGGTCTTAGAAGTATCAAAATCTAAAGAAAAACGAGACAATATATCGAATATATTTAATAATACTGCACGTGTATAGTTGAAAAATAATATCACAAAAGACATATGACAATTGTTATGAGAACTCATTACACATTTATTGTTTTATGCCTAATTTATTTTCAAATATGAGCTAAATGAGAACACATTAAGTGTAAAAAA
>PRKT01000034.1:1565765-1587172 GCA_003671525.1 Saccostrea glomerata | reverse complement strand
AAAAAAAAAAAAAGACATTATTTTAATATACTTATTTGATTCTTTTTTTCTCTGGCGCAGTAAGTATAAGAGAATGTTTGTATTGTACCCGTAGAAATAAAAGCAAGTCGATATACTGGGCAGTGTTGTTGCTTTCACTCGATGTAAAATAACAAACAAACATTATTTATCCATCTTTAAGTAAAGTTGCAGTCATGAAAATTAAGTTTTAGATTTATCATAAACGCAATTTTTCTTGCACTTTTTCCTATGAATTTTTCATAATGAGCTAAAATTGATATATCAAATATATGTAAATAAAATTTTAAAATATTACATAAATAATTAATTATACAAATTTGATGAAATTTAAAAAGAAATTATCATTTTATGCCTTAAGTTCTATATTCAAACTACATATTAATATTGAAAGTTACTCCAGTGGTAAAAACTTAAGTATTTTATTTTCAAAGGTTTCAGATATGTGTTAAAATAAAGTTCATAAAAAGTTGACTATAAAATCGGAGTTGAATTAACTTTTTCATATTTTATCTTTAAAAAAAAAAAGAGAAAAAATTATGTTAAATTATGTTGGGCTAAAAAGAATTATTATTATTATTATTATTTTTAAATATATTTATTTATCATTGTTGCTCTTATTTACGAACAGCAGCTTTAACTATGTATTCAACAAACATAGCCCATTCTTAGCCTAATTAGAACACTTTTCAACACGTACACAGTAAATGTTTTATAATATGATTGTCCTATCATACTTATATAAAGAATAAAAATTGCAATCTTTTAATGAGTTACAAAAAAAACACTTTTTATTCGATTAAAAATGAAAAGCATGCCACAAAAAGTAAAGCTGAAAAGTTTTTTTATTCGGTCTAAAGTAATATTTTTTTATTGTTTATTTATGTCAATAGTCACTAAAAACATCAATAGGAATTGTTAAGCATTTCAGTATAGAAATGTTTCATACATTTCATGCTAGAAAATTTTTATCCAATTCATTGCATTTTCAGCAATACTTGACATGCATGGAATCTCAAATTTTCAATTCACAACAATCAATCTATTTTTAGATCCGAAAATTTAGATCAGAAAACGAAAGAAGAAATAAAACAACAAGAAGAGTTACCTTCTCTTTCTTTTCTTTCATATCATCGGAATGATTTCACCTTCAACAAGTCTATCAAAAAATATTACATAATGTCTGTCTCTGGATCCTCAAAAGTGAACTCTTGATTTCTCTCATCTTTATGATAGAGATTGTCAGACTAGTAAGAAATCCTGAGTATTGAATGGCACATTCAGTTCGCACCACATTATTTCGATTATAATTAGTTATTTTTAAAGATTTTGATCACATTCCGAAAACCTTTGTTACTCACAACGAATGGAACAGAAAAGTACTTGTTTCACTTTACCCATCCCATTCAAAAAGTACAATTTCCGAACTGCAATTTATTGCTGTCGACCTGCTCTCAACACACTAAAGCCTGTATTCTATTTAAAAATCTAGGGATTTTATGCATGCTAAAAATAGAGAGGAAAAAAATTCCGAATTTCCGCATTTCCGAAGCTTCAAGTTCCGATAAAAATAAGTAGGCGTCGCAATTTTACCAATAAGAATAATACATTTGAAGAGAGAAGGCATCCTAAGGCATCATGGCAAGTTAAAATTTTTGTTGCTTTTTCACTCAATGATTTATATTACCCTGAATTTCTATTTTATTTTTCTCTCTGATATGCACAACGCAAATAGAATCATGGCTTGCATTAAATGCACGAAATATAAGCTTACCATATTTTTTTTAACTTTGTGTCAGGAACATTTTCAATATATGCATTAAATTCAAAATATAAATTTTCTTCGTGTAAAAAATATTGCAATAACTTTCATTCTCTTATTAAGAATTTCTGTTGAACTGATTGCATTAATTGAAGAATATGCCATGCAAAGATTTAATTTATATTTGCCTTATTTCAGGGCAAGAGTGAAGTGATATTTCACGAAAAACTTTACGATGCAATAGTTGTCTATAGTCCAAACGACAAAGACAAAGCCAACAATTTTTTATCCTTTCTAAAGCGAGACGTTCTGCGTGATGAAAATTGTTTCCAGATTGCATTATTTGATGATCCTGAGATCTCAAATATGAAAGAGGCATTCCAGACTTCTTCTGTGGCATTTGTTTTACTGACCAGAGACTTTTGTGAGTACGATTGGCCTTCGTTTTCCAGCAATCAAGTTGTAATGGAGTGCCTGTATACGAAAACACCATGTACCATTGTACCGGTCATCCTTCCAGAGGAATTTGGTGACAATACGCTTAAAATCCCGATGGGTTTAAAATGCATGAAACTACTTCGGCTGAACTTTGAAGATGAATTTGTCAGAGAAAGTGTTTCTAGATTTTTGACTGTAAAAATCCGACAACGACTGACAAACATGATTGAGGTCTAGATTTACCAGGCGCAGCTATAATGTTGGAATCTCTTAGCACAATGACATTGACGATAAATGGCATTATTATACATCTGTACTAACCACAGGCATTACTAACTTTCAAAATGGCAGCTTTAGGTTTAATAATTTATTTTGTTTTATTCTAAATCATTAATTGATGGTTGTTTGTTTAGAAGTTTATTAAAAGTTCCACAAATAACAAATGTTTACTTTTATAATATCTTATCTTCTGTGTTTTCTTTATCGAATATCTCTATAATTTTGAAATTTGCTAAAACTGAAAAAAAAAAAATTCTCAAAACTACCGCATCCTGAATTTACAAAATACCTGGTAACTATCTTCAGGTTTGAATTCATCATTTCGAAAACATTGGTTTGAATTTATGTGATGGATGTATTCTTCATTATTTATTGAGAAATGCAAAGTGCCCAGTGTAAACATAAAAGATTACAGTATAATAATTTGTATAAATTCTAAGAAATGTATCATAATGAATTTTACCATCTGATAAAATTCCCGGTCAGATATTTTCTATTCTTTTTAAAAATGAAAATGCATAAGAAAACTGCTGACAGAGGCAGTTTTTTCATTTTAATTTTTTTCATTAAATTACATCATCGTTTCCTTATTTCGATTGGTATACTTTATTTGTGTGAACTTTAAAATAGAGATCAAAGAACATAAAAGTTCCGTATTAGGGTCAATATCTAAAAATATTAAATCCCACCAGAACTTATTAGTACTTATATTTATTTTTTCATGAATCATAATTATTTTATTCAAATATAATGATTGTATATTTTTTCAAATAAAGCAATCTAAAAAGTTATTTCATTTGATTTTTTTTCTTTATTCTATAAAACATCTGCATAGTTAACATGATAATTTACATGGTATCTTAAATAAAACACTAAAAAATAAATACTGCCAATGGTTGAGAGCAGAACTACAGCAAAACTGATTATCTGAAATTAAGAAAAAACTAAAATTATACGTGGCACTTTTAACTTTCATAACGAGCAATAAATCATATGTATTTTAAAAACTGAATTTCAGATTTCAGTAATTATTAAGTTTTGAAAAATTGTTTTCCCCCTTCCATGGGAAATGATATTTTAAATCCGTATAGGACAGAACCTTTATCAGCATCTCATTTTCCTGCCAACTTTTTCTCAGAATAACTCTATACAAAGACACGGTACAAGGTACATATGCTTCTGTTTTAGGAGAATCTCGACATCTGAAGATTTAAAAAAAATTATTACAGGAAGGCCCTCTTAAAATATACATTCAGGGAGAAAATAGCACAGGAAAGATAAGAGCAACCAAAATCGACAGCAGAAGTACTTATTCATACGTATATATTTACATCCGCTGAATATTTTCTCCTTTATTTCTTAAGAAAACCCATTGCGTTAATCACTTCATGAACTACAGTTGGCATGTCGCCTGTACAGATTTCTTGATCAGTGGCTGTTCCATCAATGAAACGTATAAAGACGTTCGCTTCATTAATACAATAATTAATCTTTTCAATCCTACTTTAAATGATTATTTAAACAGATTTAAATATAAACAATAATTTGTCTTACTTTGTTTGTTATTACTGGAATTAACGGTCGCAGCTATTGCAGAAAAAATTTACATAACCCGCTTACGCGGGTTATGTATATTTCTGCAACAGCTGCTTCCGTTAATTCCAGTAATAACAAACAAAGAAAGCATTTTATTGTTTAATTATTCCACTTCTGTTTCATACACCGAGTACAAACCTTGAGTAAAGATGATGAAGGATTTCAAATTTAGAACTTTGTTGGTAGTTTGGTATCCGTAGCTTCTGCCATATGTGTGGTAATATTTTAGCACCTTCTTCGAAAATATAAGCCAGGTTGAATATGCCCTAAAACAGAATGAGAATTAAAATTCTTTATATTGGCTCCAAGCACTAATGTAAGTTGTCTACTTGAAAATTCTATGAATTATTCAATTTCTCATTAAATTATTATTTTTTTTAAATTATTCAAATTTTTTTTGTTTGTTTGTTTAATTGGTTTTTTTGTTCTTTTTTCTTTTACTTTCTTTTGATTTTAAGGTTAGACGTAGAGAAAGATAAAGCATTTTTTGCAATAACCATGTAAGCAAAATCAGTACATGAGGGTCTCCTTTCGACGCAGCCAGAGTATAGAATTCCGCTGCTTTGTCCACGTCCCTCTGTCCTTCACAACCGTACCAATAATAGTCCCCCATTTTTAGAAAAGCTGGAAAATTCAATTCATTCAAATTCTACAAAACAGCATCGATAGTATTTTTATAATGAAAATATTTCAAGCCACCAGGAAGCTTAGGTCTAAATCTATTTTGTTTCATATCGGTTTTATCACCAATGGCTGACCCAGACAACATTTATTTTAGGTGACGAATAAAAAGAGTGAAGCACTATTTATGGAGCAATTGGAAATACACAGTATCCTTGTATTAAGTACTTATTTAATGGGTTCAAGTAGATATGAAATACACATTACCGGTTCAAAAATAGAGAATTTTTTTTTTAATTGGAAAATCCCAAATTCGAGTTAGGTAGATAAAATTTTTGAGTAAGTTTTTGCTTTACCGTAAGAATCCACAAAATGGTTTTCTCTTCGAGTAGAGAGATTGTAGTTCCTCCACTGACAATCTTTTTCAATGAAAGAGGAAATTCCATCCTATCAATGAAATAGTAAAATGTTAACTGATTGTCCAGATACGTGATTCTTAGATGAACAAAAAAAGTATCAACAAAAAAAAACACAATGCAAAACGAAAGGATCTTTTACCCGCTAAAACTAATTCAAGCTGAAAAAAGGAATTCTTTCCAAAAACTAAATGTTCTATAGTGTAATATAAATAGAGTACTTTATTTTCCTCACAAAGCCACGCCAAATTGAATGTTCCCACTTCTATTCCAGATTCAGCGGCCATCATATAATACAACAGGGCAAGAAAACTGTAAATAAGTAAAGAGTTACATCTTACAATTCAAAAGTCCAGTAAATAATATGAACAATATAATTTAACAATAATTTGTAATGAAGACAATTAAGTATGAACGTTTTTCTATTATAAAATGGCTTTGTGTTTTTATATCCGTTTTATATCCGTTTTAGTTTTTCCACTGACTTACTGATCCCCGCGTCTGTTTGAATGCAGTCCAGATCGGAGAACTAGCCCTAAATGTGGATTCTTCTCGGCAATAAATCTCACCCATCTGAAAAAATAAAACTTTTTGTACTAGTATGAAACAACTGGTCAAGTAATTTTGTCTTTGAACTTTAGAGCTGCAAAAAATAATCTCTAATTTAATATGATATTATTTAAATTGAATCTGTACTGTCTTACTCTACAGCCATTTCTATGTTTCTAGTGGAGCGTGGGGTCCCCTTGTGGTGGAGATAGGCCAAGCTTATCCCCGCATCAAACTGATTTCTAACAGCCGCGTAACTAAAGTATTGCAATGCTAAATCCTACAATGTTTTAAAAAAAGAAAACTTATATTGTGTCGAATATTCAAACAAAGATAAAAGGGTCAAATTTTCTTACATACAGGGTCAGCTGTTTTATTTGGATAGTTCCCATGGAGATGCAGGATCCCAAGATGAAAAGCCGCATCAGGATTTCCATGGCGATATGCTTCTTCAAAGTACTCAGCTGCCTGAGTGAAATTTTTACCAAAGTTCATGGCATACCATCCCAGGGCATTCAGTGCTTCTGGATTTTTCTGCATTTCACAAATAAAGATTAGTGAATTATAGACTTTATAAAATACTAGGGCTTTTACATTTACAATTTCTCTACTAAGGCTTAAGAATATAGGATGAATTCGTAACAAACTCCAAATTTCCTTTTGAGCACATGAGAAAAAGAATACATTTTGTTTTTATGAAATAAATAAAGGAAACGTGTGTTTAAAGTGGGGAGGTTTACCTGCTCTGCAGATTTTCTAATGTGCGATAAACCCTCAGATACGTTTTTCTTCACCCCTTGTCCCTAGTTAATGTGAACACAACTTGTTAAAAAGGTACAAATGATTATTACATTACAATTGTGATTACTATGTAAGTTATCATATTTACCCTCATCATTAGAACACCGTAATCATACATGGCGGCGGGATCCTTCGATTCCACGCCCATCTTATAATATTCGACAGCTGCTTGTACATTACGTTTTATACCCTGTGTACCCCAAAACATCATCCGGGCAACGTGTTGCTGAAAGTATAGTACAATTAAAATCCTCGATATTTGCATTTACACATTAATTTTTTTTTAAAATATGCATGCAGGAAATGTAATAAAACAAAATTATGATTTTCTTGGCTTTACTTGTGCTGTAAACACGCCTTTCTTTGCCTGATGGATCCACCAGTGAAATACATCGCCATCTTCGTCCGTCTGCTCTCGAAGATTGGCGTCATCTGTCAGACGTATTGATTCAGTGAGGACCTATTTTATAAACCCTTTTATCAAAAGCGAGGACAACGAATCAAAATGTTAATTTTATTGTAATTATATTGTACCAGTTTCTTACATCGGTTTCTTTATGTTTTTCACGGTCCTCTCTCGTCGTATCAGCTACATATTTGAAATACACTGCAAAAAATAACATTCATAAATTGGAAGAGAACGTGGTGAAAGAGCAAAAATTGATAATGTACCAAAGTATAAATATAGTGAAATTATTTACTGTATGCTTGTTCCAAATCTAATGGCAATGTGTCCAGTCCGTTTTTGTGTTTATTTCCAATTGCCAGAAATGACAGTCTGTGGTTGTCCAACGCCGCCATCATTAGGTAAGCCAAAGCCTGTCATCCATACGTTGTTTACATTAATTAAAGAAGGTAACTCAAGACCTATTCACTAAATCTCAAAAAGGAAATAAAATCATGGTACCTGAATTTCGTCGGCTTTAACAAGAAAACCGTTGTTCAGGATAACTGCCACTAAAAACATTGCATCGTTGTCTCCCAGACATGCACTTTGCTTCAACACTGGTAGAAATCTGCCAGTACGATTAACATCAGAGTCCTTGACGAATAGTTAATTAAGATTCAGTCATAAATGGAAAGCAACTGTTGAAAGTTACAAAAAATTCTTTGTTTATGTTTTGTAACACAATTATTTTCCTTTCATACACCATAAAAATGATATAATTATGAGAAAAATGGGATACTCACTATTTTCTTTTTTAAAATGTTATATAGCCTGGAACCTATTAGTTTCAAACTCAAGTCACTTGTATCTGGGGACAATCGGAATCGTCTGAGCACTTTATCCAGAATCCTGTAACTCTTGGGAGCAGGCCCATCCAGGTAGGAACAGGATACGTTCTTTGAAATTTGGTTCAACGTTCGTTGACGGATGTTTGCAAAATATTGAAAAGAACTCCCTAAAGTAAATATCAAATGTACATGGTGTAAGTTTTTGTTAAATATTTCTTTATAAATGGCTGCAGTAATGTATTTATGGCTTATGTTAACATATACTTTTGTATTCGTCACGTTGTCTTCTAATTTTGTAGATTATGAGTCTCTCTTTCGTCCATTGTAGGAAAGAGAGGCATTTGTCCTCTCGTCTCGATAGCTGCAGCTCAAACATTGGATGTTGGGGACCTGGGAAAGGTATCTGTTTGTCAAAAAAGTGCATAAGTTTATAAATACTTTAACATCTTTACTTATAATGATCAACGGGAAAGGTCCAGAGCTATTTTTTACTCAAGTTGAAAATATAACGACGTGACATTCTCTAAATGAAGAATAAATTTACCTGATTAGGTTGTTTGATCTGATTTCTGTAATATGTGGCTTGACCTATGTAACCTCTAAAGGCAGGCATGCCATCCATTCCCCCAATCACCATAAGTCCGTCTGTGTCGTTCATGTACACTGGTCCGGGGATACTTACAACAATGAATACATATTTCAAATTTTTTATGCACTGTTATCGATTATTTTTCATAATATTTTGATTTTACAAGAGTATCAACCACAACAACAATTTTTTTATTAAGCATCTTTATACATTTTTTCTTGTTTAAGACTTACTGGAACAACGTTTCAAATGTTTTATTGAAATTGGATCCATGATGAAATGTTAATTTCCACTGAAAATTCAAAAAATCCTTTAATGAAATTAAGACATACAGTAAGAATATGTTTAAATAATGTTGGTGTGCAAATAACCAGGAATGAATATCAGTCTAATTAAATTCTTTTTTATTACCATTTGGTTATCAAGAGTAAAGACGAATCTGAACCATTGGTGCAGAGGTACTTTAAAATTGGTGATAGCAGCGATATCTTGTCCATGAGGTTGGGTGATCTGGATGTGGAAACTTCCTACAATATACAGGATCACAATTAATATTCAGCGTTTGAATGGTAACTTTTAGTACTCACAAAGTACTAAAAACTGTATAACACGTTGTAGAAATCTATCCTTTTATAATATTTATATAAATCAATTATCAAATATGCAGATCGACAAAGATTTTCCTTAATCTTTCCATCTCAATAACTTCTATAGGTATTTTTTTCGAGTCTACATTTTTTTACTATTGTCATATCTGAATCTGGTATATGTTGACGAATTACCATCTTTTGTCAGAAAAATCAATGGCGTCAGATATCGTGAGGTCTTGTCCATTCGAGTGATGATACCACAGAGTCCGTCCCGACAGTATTCCAACACATACAGCCACACAGACAGGGTAAAACTATGGAAGAAGTGAAATTGTTATGATGATGAGTCCTGAATAAATCTGATTCCCTGGAAATGAACCTATACTTTTTTATTGTCAGGGTTAATTGGAATTTTTTCTAATTTGCTAATTCATGTAGATTATGTAGTAGTAAAGAAATTAAATATAGTAGAAAATACATTAGCCTATGACTCTCACCTTGGTCTCTGTAACATTAACAGTCTCCTAGTTTCTAGTTCAGAGTCTCTGTAAGGTTGAAAGGTTCTCACAATGCCGTATGGCAGGCCAGTCATCACAGCCGGGAACTTTATAATCTCAACAATATCTATAAAAGAAACATCCATTATTACATGCCTGATGAATTTAGATAGAACCATAAATAGACAATTAAATGCTGCATACCTTCTTCTAGTGGACATTTTGGCATCAGTTTTAAGAACCTATCCAAAAGTAACTGAGTATTCCATGGCACAGAAACATCTTCAAACTTTCTTCTTGGTCTGGAAAAGGGTGGCGGGTATTCCACAAGATAACTAGCTTTCACAAAAGCTCGCATAACCGCGTCATGGTTGCGTTTTGCTGTCTCCCATTGCCATTCGTCCAAAATCCACACACGAATTTTAGTGTCCGACAAAAATTCATAATTTCTCTGAAATATATCCGGTTGAAACGCATATTTGTGTGGAAAATGCGTTTTTACTGTCAATACTCTGTTGATTTCTTTAGTCTCTTTACATTTCCATGCTTTATGGAATAGTGTTATCTTATGAATCTCTGTGTTTGCAATGACTTCTATTCCTAACACCTTATCGTTACTGCAGTGGTACGATATTTTCAGTTTTTGTGAATCTTGAACAGATTTCGGTGGTTCTATTATCTGTATTATGTCTGCCTGTTTGTGTGTTTTGGAATCTACTACAACAGATAATGTTTCTGTCTTACCCTCTTCATCCTGTGCAAAAGAATTTTATTACTTCTTATGTACAGATATTACATTAACTCTTTTAATTACAAGCATCTCCAATAATTCTAGAAAAGTCATCTTAATCAGTTTTTTTTATAGATTTGTTTATATGTGCAACGCAGAACATTTGCTCAATAATTGATTTATTGAAGAGTTGACAACATGTGACACTCCGGTCCTTTATTAAGAAAGCTACACAGAGAAACACGTGGTCAAATCAATCAAAGGACGAATCTCAAGGTTGATTTACGAATACATCTTTTGATCATTGTATAATTTTTTTAATACTGCAGTATTATTCTTTACGGGTTTTAATTCCCTTTTTCATATATATGTGTATTCTTAATGTTCTTCTTCTTTGCAAATTGTCAGTGCTGTACTTCTATGTTCATGTTCTATTTCAAGTTTGAATGAAAGGTTTTTAAAAAAAAAAACAGCATAAAATTAATCAAATATAAAACTTTTTAATAATGAAGTCTATATCTTATTTTTACACCATCTTAAAATTATCAATGTTAATTCACTTTTTTATCATAGAGCCTTGAATCTTATAATCATTCGATATTATTAAAAGCACACCAATTATATACTATTAAAGAAAATCATGAAACTTATTTTAAAATAATTTCAAATTAATATCGTATGGAACTTTTTCACTACTTACCAGTTGTAAACATATTCCATTTGATAAAAACAAACTCAGAAACTGGACAACCAGTAACACAGATGCGGCCATCTGTGCCATGCGTCTATTGAATGTGACGAAACAAACTCGTGTCTTCCTTTTTAAATTTAGAAAAATCTTTAGCCTAACATAGTTGTACAATTTTATGTCTGTCATTTAGAGGGGTTAGGGTGGGATTGGGTGGAGCATATGTTGCATAGGCCATTTGATGTATTCTAACGTTCGATACTTTCATATATATTTCATTCAATTAAAGAATACTTCATTGTTTCTTGAGATAAACGACCATTGGTGATATATTTTTGGAACATCGTACATGCAGTATTGTTTTTCCTAGTGTGTCGATGAAAAGTTGTTTTGACCATACAGGAAAAATTATCTAATAACCGACTAAACAATCCATGTTGATTAAGGATTCTAAATTTTAACTATTGCCATTTCGATCTAAACTTGTCTTTATTTCTGCAGTTCTACGATCTTGCATCATCTCAGATTAACCCAGATTAAAAAAAAATAATAAACCAGCTGTGTAAATGAGAATTCATGGATGTCTGTGAAAATTTTCACCAATCGATAAATATAGTGAGGACATTCTTCTGAATTTTTATAGTTTATCCTTCATCAGATGCATAACTTTTTCACTGATGAGAATGCAAAAATGTGTTATTCAGATATCTGTTGTACAACAATAAAAACACTCTTTTTTTTGGAAAAGAAACATCTTAGAGTTGACATAAATCTGCGTTGACTTTTAAAAGTACATTTTATGGTCGCTGGTTTTTAAAATAACAGTTTAAAGGCACGGGTTATCTCCCGCTTGTTGTCAAACAACGATTGTAAACAGACATGCATATGGCTTCTTAATCTTAGTTTTTGTCTTCCCTTGCGTGATATGATATGACATGTCCAATAACATAGAGTCCAATGATGGTACCGCCATAACCAAACAGCCGTCTGCTACACTCAATCCGGGAGAAAATGGCGGGAATCGCACGGAATATGAAACTGGACTGGAATCCTTAGAGAATCTTGGGCGGATTATTCTAAGTCAAGAGATAACTGCTTGTGGACGTAAGTGGCCATACTTTTTATACCAAATTTATTAACATGCATATAATTTCCTGAAATCTGCTTTTAAAATCAGTTTAAAGTTGAATTAAACGATTTTTTTTCGTTGTTGATGATATAGTATTTTGCAATATCTTGAATTACTTTCTCAATCACCAATCATGAATAATTGAAGACTTTATTTTCAGTGATCTGTCCGTGTTGTATTGGCCGAGGTGCTTATACTGTACATAATGATAACGAATCCGAGGAATTCTTATTTGAAATTAGAGAAGGTACTGCGTAAATATCATATTGATTTCTAATAATGATATTTTAAATAAGTTAGTTTATCAGTAAAACTGTCGTTTTTCAAATTATACACATTAATTCCTATTGCAAATTTTTAAATCGTGTAAAAGGTATTTTAAAATACACTTTTCTTACTGATATTGTATTTGTTTGTACATGTATATAAAAGTTTGTTCACCAAAAACTTATGTTTTATACATTGATGATAAATGATCAATTTTTTAAACCAAATTTGTCCCAACTCAACATTTAAAACGTGTGACAAATCCAATGTTTGTTGAACAATAAAATGCTTTCTTTGTTTGTTGTTACTGGAATTAACGGAAGCAGCTGTTGCAGAAAAAATACATAACCCGCGTAAGCGGGTTATGTAGATTTTTTCTGCAATAGCTGCGACCTTAATTTCAGTAATAACAAACAAAGAAAGAAATTTTATTGTTTATATTTATATCTGTTTACATAATTATTTAAAGTAGGATTAAAAAGATTAATTATTGTATTAATGGTGCGAACGTCTTTATACGTTTCATTAATGGAACAGCCACAGATCAAGAAATCTGTACAGGCGACATGCCGACTGTAGTTCATGCAGTGATTAACGCAATGGGTTTACTTAAGAAATAAAGGAGAAAATATTCAGCGGATGTAAATATTTACACACCTGTTCTGTCATTCATGAGAAATCTTTCATTCAATATTATAAATAATCCATATAAAATGAAAAAAAAGTTGATTGTTCTATAATAATGATATAATAATATTGTAAATTTTGTTCTCCTAGCCTTCATCTGTCTATACCGTTCGTGCCTGGGGTCTGGAAGAGATCTGACTACACGTGTACAGGACCCCAGCGATAATAACGTGGGTAGGATGTACAGAGAAGTGGCCATTAGGGGGTGCTGTATTTGTTCCTGTGATTCCCCAGAACTCGTCGTCAAACACCCGCCTCGATCGCTACTTGGAATCGTCAGAGAAAGGTTAAATCTAGAAATCTTAAAATACTCTCTACCATATATTGACATGGATGGCCATACGGTCCATACCTGACAAAGTCTCAAAACTTTTGAAAATTATAACTTTTACGCTTTGTAGATCGTCCCGGCATTTAAATATCAAAAACGTTTACGGAGTTCTTCAATTTTAATACGTGCAGTCCAGTTACATGTTTCTAAAGGTCGTTGTATTCGAAAAATACTCCGATGAAAAATATTTTGTTAACATAGATGTTTGTTACATTTCATGATTAATTTTGCTTACAGACGAACATGCTGTAGACCGAGTTTTGAGATTGTAAATCGTTCGGGAGATGTTCTGTATACTTTCTCAAATGACTGCTGCTATTTTCAGTACTGTGGTTGGTGCAAGGACAGAACAGTATATGTAAGTTTGTTCGAGTAGTTAACTTTGAGTTTTTTTTTGTCTAAAGAAATCAATATTGAAAAAAAAAATTTAACAGGTTTCCTGAGGTATAACTTAACTTTCTTGGTCATTAATGTCTTTTAGGTCAAAGATAGGGATGATGAAACTGTCGCTAACCTTGTGAAGAAATCTTTTCACAATTCAAAAGAGTTGATAGGACTGGAAAATAAAATTCATATAGAATGTAAGTTAACCTGGTAATCTGTATTCTAATCAGTAATCTGTTACAATACTCAGTAATATGTTGCAATATATATTTATTCATTACAGTACTTAGAAATATATTATGGTACTCAGAAAAAAAATACTGTACTCAGAGATCTAAATCTATTGTGCATCTATCTAAAAATTATCTTTTTAAACAAATTACATGTTGAAAAAGATCCTAAATTTTATCTTCTTTGTAACAGTATTTAATGACTGCTTATGCATTTTTTCAGTTGTAAAGAAGATTAAGGTGCAAGAAAAGTTATTAGTGATTGGAGCAGCTATGTTGTTGAGTCTTAATAATTTTGAAGATAGCAAGAGGTATTGTTGTTAATATTCAAAACTATACAGCAAAATTTGACGCATTTATACTCAGTATGTTTGTCCATGTTCTAAGCTGTGATATTACAAAATATTTTTTCTCTGTTAAATGATATTTGACACTTGGGATTTGATTGGCTTTCTGTAATACATACGTTGGGAATTTTCTGCAATGGTTGGCTGTTGTGCAGTTGTATATGGCAATATTTGAATCAAAATAAAATGTGTTTGTTACAGATGTTAATTTTGTTCTTCTAAGTACATCATCCTTGCCAAATTTAGAATGCCGGTACTGAAAAAGAAATACATCCTTAATACTTCTAATGTTGCGGAAGACTATCAGTTCGCTTGATATAATTATAATGTTTTCGTTTGAAATGCTCTCTGCGATTTAAAAAAAAATGTTTGTTTGTTAACTATTGTTTTACTGATGTATAAAGCATATACGACATAGCGTACATGTATCGATGAATAAATTTTCATTTAATAAATACATAGTGAATAATGTTGATAACTTTGTTTTGAAAAGATTCGTCGAATAATCTTTTTTATAATGTACCTATCATTTAAGTAATTTGTTATGAAAACATACAAAAAAAATTTCTTTAGAGTAAAATTATGGTAAACCCAGTCATTTTAAAAAGTTGAAAACAAAGATCTGATGAATTATTGATTTTCATAATATGCGGAATAATTTGCCAATATTCAAAACAGAAATGAATGTGATGCAATAATATTTAATGATTTTTTTAACACAAACAAATTTCTGGAAAAAAGGAAAGTTTGAATCAATGAAGGAGTCTTTTAGTCAATATCATAATTTCTACCAATTGCATGTCAGAGATGGTATAAATGGTAAATGAAACTCAATTCTGCAACAAACTCTATTTCTGAAAATAGACGATCACACGTTTAAAAGTTTTATATTTTACAAGAAGAAAAAGTTTCGAAATATATAGAAATATATCTTTCTACCAGGAAATATATGTTCAAAAAAGAAAACTATAGTGTCATAAATAGCATACTACTATTTTGTATTATGTGTTCAAACCTTTAATATAATACAGTGTATATGGAAATAACGAACAGTATTCAAGCTCAAGTATAATATTTTGTAAACATTTTTACCTCAAATACTAGTATAATATTTGTACACTTTTTTTAAAGTGGATAAATATTTCATTTTTCAAAACTTATTTATAACTATGTATGTGGTTTTCGGAGATCAAGTCTTTCAAAGGAATCCCCATGCGATTCTGTACAAGCAGCTTTATTTATTCATATAAATCGGAATTTATTTTAAAACTTCTTCATGAAAATAATGTATCTTCTTTTTTGTGGCCTTCAATTAAGATAGATACATTAAGATACATCAATGACGATTTATCATTTAATATGTATGTGTAGTTATTGATTTTCATTCCTACTTCAATACTATACTCGTACAATCTGCATATGGAGTTCGACTTTAAGTATTAACAATTTCTAAACCGAGGCAAGGTATTGGTAAGCAAGTAAATGAAACTAGGATACCAACAGTCTCATTTAAAGTCAACATTTTGCAAATTCCATGGTCGATATCAGCAAATACAATTGATCTTAAAGTCGCATGTTTAAACAAATTGTTAGGTCATTATTTACATAATGAAAATTATCAACAGATTTTTACGTTTGCCTGATCATGAAAAGTGGCACCTGATCCAACCTATGAAGATTTTATGAAGATTTTAGAGGTCCTTTAATTTGTATTGCTTCAATGGACTTTTAAAAAAAATTATTTCTTATATCCCTATTTCATCAATACCAACTACAGTTCCTTGTTTTTAGGAGAAATGAAAATTTGCAACGAATCAGTGGCCAAAAAAAATAACAAATGGCAACAACGATATTTTTATCAATGAAAAATAATTGATACGGAAGAGTTAAAAAGTTACTTCCTACATTGAGCTTCTGTGTAAAGGATTTCTTGTTATCTTACAAAATGTTTTTCCTGCTTTGTGTTCAGTAATAAAGAAACCGGGATGGGGTTTGACCTTTTAAAAATAATTTCTATTTTACAACTAGGTTAAAAATAGAAACAGTTTTCATACAAGTTGAAAAATGTATGTTTTATTTTTAAAAAGCATATTAGAATTCATATTGCAAATCTTCTTAGCATGTACAGGGAAGTTCACTGGGATAAATTGGGTCCTTATATTAATTAATGGAAATAACTACTGTTTATTGACAATCGATATCTCTAAGTGTCGTTTGATGGAAGTGTTTTCTTCTCGTTTAAAAAATGCTGAATAAATTCTGCTTCGTAGAATTTTAAAAACAAGTCCAAATCTGTAACAGAAAATGTATGACTGGACCGTTAATATCGAAACTGGGAGCCCAGTCCGAAATATCTGAAGTTTTACTTTTCTTTTTTCTTTTTTACGATTTTGATATTTTATATTAATACCTGCCAGGTAAAATATCAGAATCATGAAAAAGCCCAGAAAATGAAAGATATTTCGGACCATGGAGACCCCTGCACCACTAGTGAGGTGCTCCACCGACAGAGCCTCCCAGGCTCATATCCACGGCCCAAACCATTTCATTCCTCCCTCCTTGAATTTTCTTCGCCCTCGAAGACACAGTCCAAGTTCTCATGACCCCTAATAAAAGTAAAGTAAGTTCCCATCGGCATTCAAGCTGTCTTCCTCTTCCTTTTATATATCACTGAAAAATCGTTACTGATGATATAAATATAATCTTGAAATGTTCATCCACCTGTAAGCAATATTTAATTCAAGAGCTACGATCTCTTAAGTCTTTTTCACATGGCGCCAGAACGTCATATCATTTTTGAATCCCCGGCGTCATTTGAACTGAAGTCATCATAGGAAATGTTCATATATCTTGTAAATGGTCCACAGAAATCTGATTCTACATGCTCTGAGATTTAATTTTAAATGAAGATGGAGAAACAGAAGTTCCTTATTAACAACATCCATGTATAGTCTTTGGGGGCAGATCTTCCACCAATCTACAGAAGATACCACAGAGTCTGCCAAATCTGCTTCACATATGAATGTTTTACTGACTTTAAAGACGTTGATAGCAAACCAACAACTGAACTATATAAAACAGACAGGATCACATCTTTTCCATCCTGACTTTTAAAGTCGTTGATAGCAAACCAAACTGAACTATATAAAACGGACAGGATTACATCTTTTCCATCCTACATTTTCAAAATTATGTATTAATATTTCATTATCACATGTATACTTCATATATCACAAATGATTTGGTATGCAAGAGCATGTATGTGAAGACTTTCTTTAAATCTCTTTAAAGTTAAAAATCGGTATTTCGCAAATTGTATGATCGACTATAAATTAATTGATTTTGTTTGCAAATACAACCTATCTTTGGATATTATTTTGGCTAACATCTTTCAAAACATTTGTTATGCAGCCAACGTTATCTTTGAGTACGGAATACTTCGCTTACCTCATCAGTGCAGAGGGCCCATGCAGTAGTGGCTAATCCGGAAAGACTGTTTACCCCTTCTAGGCATCTGATCACTTCTACATGGTTTCAAATCAAACTCGGTATTTTTAAGAAATCTTTTAATTAATTAAATCACAAAATGTGTTTGTATGTTTTGAAAATATTTCATTGACAATATGTCAAAGGGATTGGACACAAGTTCCAAAAACTTAGATAGTCCTCTCCCATTAGGTGTTTGTCAATACAACAAATACTATTCTTGTATGAGCTAGATTAAGTTGATTCATTTCATTCTCTATCCGCGTTATGTTTAGGTAAAAAAAATAATTTTCTGCATAAAATAAACTTGTTTATATTGATATACAAAAATCGAGTGATTCATCTACATGAATCGATATATGGCGGAGTTTAAAATGCGGGTTATCTCCCCCTTGTTGTCAAACATTGACTACCGGTATAAACAAAGTGTTTGACTGATAGTTGATACGTTTATATCCGTGTCATGCTTTTGTCATGTCTTATGATAAAGTGTCCAGTGAAGGTACCACCATAACCAAACAACCGTCTGCTCAACTCAATCCGGGAGAGAATGGCGGGAATTACATGGAACATGAAACTGGACTGGAATCTATAGAGAATCTTGACCGGATTATTCTTAGTCAAGAGATAACTGCTTGTGGACGTGTGTATATTGAACATTTTGTATTATACTACTGTAATAGCATTACGAATTTCTGATATCTGTTTGAAAAGTTTAATGAATGTACGTTATTGTTGGTATTTTGCAATAACTTTATATATATGTCAACTCCTGTTCACAGTGGCTTGTCCGTGTTGTGTTGGTCGAGGTGCTTACACTGTACATGATGGAAACGACAGCAATGAATTGTTTGAAATCAGAGAAGGTACCTATGTTTCCTATGTACGTCGTATTGCTCTTGTTTAGCTTTTATAAAAGAAAAGGATATAATACCTGAAAACTGTCAGAAGAAAATGTATCGGAAAACTATATGTTCACCTGTCTTGAAGAATTCACGTTATACATGTGCATGTACTGCAAAATAAACAGAAATACCCCGTAACTTGGCGTAAGAAACATAATTTTTTGCAAGTTACTGGTAACTATTCAAGATGTACTTTGAAATTTTTACCTTGCTATATTGTATAAATATTGCATGTAGTTGAGTGTAACATTGAAGATTTTCACCCCTGGAAACCATTGTCAACCTCGGCTGCGCCTCGGTTGACAATGGTTTTCTTGGCCGGTGAAATTTTTCAATGTTACACTCAAATACATGCAATATTTATTATATTATACTTAATGATTTATATAAATACATATAACAGTGAATCGTGCGCGCATAAATTCTGCGCAGTCGCTATTTTTTTTTAAATATAACCCGTCGTCAAGCAATGTTGGCTGTTGCTATGCTGGAGGGCGTGGCTTCATTACGGGTCAATCAGTAATAATGTGCCTTCTAGCGTAGCCGAGGTGGATTGAAAATGAATTTCGATCTGCAATTTCAATCCCATGTTTTCCAAACGTCCGCGTCGGATTGTACCCGCCCATTTCGTTGTCTATCACTGAATGTTTTGATTGTAACAGATAGAAATGACGTAAGCTGTATATTTCCAATTTTGCCAGTTAATGTTCCGCGGTCTTAGGTAAAAAAAATAATTTTCTGCATAAAATAAACTTGTATATATTGATATACAAAAATCGAGTGATTCATCTACATGAATCGATATATGGCGGAGTTTAAAATGCGGGTTATCTTCCCCTTGTTGTCAAACATTGACTACCGGTATAAACAAAGTGTTTGACTGATAGTTGATACGTTTATATCCTGTTATGCTTTTGTCATGTCTTATGATAAAGTGTCCAGTGAAGGTACCACCATAACCAAACAACCGTCTGCTCAACTCAATCCGGGAGAGAATGGCGGGAATTACATGGAACATGAAACTGGACTGGAATCTATAGAGAATCTTGACCGGATTATTCTTAGTCAAGAGATAACTGCTTGTGGACGTGTGTATATTGAACATTTTGTATTATACTACTGTAATAGCATTACGAATTTCTGATATCTGTTTGAAAAGTTTAATGAATGTACGTTATTGTTGGTATTTTGCAATAACTTTATATATATGTCAACTCCTGTTCACAGTGGCTTGTCCGTGTTGTGTTGGTCGAGGTGCTTACACTGTACATGATGGAAACGACAGTAATGAATTGTTTGAAATCAGAGAAGGTACCTATGTTTCCTATGTACGTCGTATTGCTCTTGTTTAGCTTTTATAAAAGAAAAGGATATAATACCTGAAAACTGTCAGAAGAAAATGTATCGGAAAACTATATGTTCACCTGTCTTGAAGAATTCACGTTATACATGTGCATGTACTGCAAAATAAACAGAAATACCCCGTAAGAAACACAATTTTTTGCAAGTTACTGGTAACTATTCAAGATGTACTTTGAAATTTTTACCTTGCTATATTGTATAAATATTGCATGTAGTTGAGTGTAACATTGAAGATTTTCACCCCTCGAAACCATTGTCAACCTCGGCTGCGCCTCGGTTGACAATGGTTTTCTTGGCCGGTGAAATTTTTCAATGTTACACTCAAATACATGCAATATTTATTATATTATACTTAATGATTTATATAAATACATATAACAGTGAATCGTGCGCGCATAAATTCTGCGCAGTCGCTATTTTTTTTTAAATATAACCCGTCGTCAAGCAATGTTGGCTGTTGCTATGCTGGAGGGCGTGGCTTCATTATTCAGCGGATAATAGTGTTTTTTAACCAGTCAGATTCAACTAATTTACATGAAAGTATAATGTAATACAATGTCATACTGTGCAGTCATTGGTTTCAAAAGCATCTTTTAGGTTAACGGTATGCAGCATCTTGAATATATAAACATCTCGCATTAAACACTGTTAAATAATTTGGTTATTTTACGCAATATAAATCTTCTTTAGCCTTTGTCTGTTTATTCCGTTCGTGTCTTGGTTCTGCGAGAGATCTTACTACACGTATACGGGACTCCAGCGGAAATGACGTAGGAAGATTTCGACGAGAACTCAGCTTTAGAGGGTGCTGCATTTGCTCCTGTTTTCTCCCTCAACTTATGGTGTTTCATCCGCATTCTCGGATTGGAACTGTTAGAGAAAGGTTTCTTGTTTCTTTGTTTACGCGTCGATTTTGATATGCAAAAAATCCGTCAGGTATCCTTTGACTTTGTTCCCATCTGTTAATTTAAGGAATCACTGTCTAGTTAGTACAGTATGCCAGGGCATCAACAATAGTGGGAAACATGGGATAATTTGCATAACGGGCGAAGCCCGTTATGAATAAATTATCCCATGTTTCCCACTATTGTTGATGTCCCTGGCATACTATACTAACTAGACAGTGATTCCTTATATTTCCATTTCATTGTGAAATAAAATTGTTGATTTAAACTTTAAAAATGCAGACATAGATTTAAATTACACGAGGATTCCCATCCCAATTTCAATAGTCCTAGCCCACTGACGTCAAACACAACGGCAGCCGCACGAAATTTTCATGCATATTTGGCCTCCTTAGCGTCAGACTCGGAGACAGATGCGCACGAGGTTTGCATGCATACTAGGCCTCCTTAGCTCCTGACCTATCGACCTGCCTAATTTACATTCCGGCAGAATTATCAGGAAATCAACTCCGCTTACTTTTAAATGGTTATCATAGAGAAAAAAATTTAGAAATGGAAATATTA
>PRKT01000034.1:1538501-1562855 GCA_003671525.1 Saccostrea glomerata | reverse complement strand
GGGGGGGGGGGGGGGGGGGTTAGTATGTTTCAACTTTTTTCACAGAAAATTCTCTTCCATCATAATTTTGACAATACTGGAAAAATAGGGGACTTTCAACTTTCAATGATCATTTCCCATGGTAAAAGAGCAAGGGAGGGACCGGGGGAGGCTTGATACCGATATGTATCGATATACAATTGCTGGTATTGTCCAAGAAGATTTAAGCACATGAGAGATGGGGGTGGGTGTAAAATAAATGTGGATATGATCTGAAAAAGTAACACGTACTCATCCCTTTTTACTTAGCAATTTCAATGTTTTCAGCAGCTTTATCATTCTTCGACAACTTATATGCACAATTATTTTATCGTGTAGGATGTAAATAACTTTGACGACGAGTACCTGACGGCGGCCATGCTGGAATTTGGGGACATGAACAGAGATGGTTTGCTGGACTTTGACGAGATATTCCGCTTCTACCTGGCCGTGGTCAAGTTTCCAATAAAAAAGGCCTCCGAAACCGCTCAGAGTTTTATAAATCTCGGAGACAGGAATAAGGACGAAAAAATATCATTGAGAGGTAAAGTGGTAAAAAAAAATTGTTTAAAACTAAGACTCTAATTTATTTTGTGCATTTTTTTCAATTTCTCGACAAGAATATCTGTATAGATATCAGTATTATGTATCAGCTACTAGTATTTATTATATTTTTAGTATGAATTTAGTAACAGTAAGATATCAGTATCAGTGAGATGTTAGTAGGCTATCAGTAAAATCGGTTATCATATATATCAGTTATCACTAAGATATCAATAAGTCTAGAGATTTGTTTGGCAAGATATAACAAATAATTAGTAATAACTAAGATATCAGTATCAGTCAGGTATTAGCTATAGTTATTAGTAGAATGGTATTCGTTGTTCTCCCTCATTCAATAGCTGTAAATAGAGATAATGGAGGATTTTTTAAAGGCCGGGGCCGCAAGATAAACGTAGATATAAGATGCGTTGGTTTTTTAATGCTACTAAAATTTTGCAACAATTTTATGAAAGTGATACTGACTTTGTTAAAGAATTGATGTGTTGACCAAAAAATTAATATTTATATGTTTAAACGTTTTATGATCGAGTTTTGTAGAATGTTACAACTATTGTAGATAAAATCAAAACTTATTAGGTAATATGTTCATACAATTTTAACTCCTCGTGAATTTAAACAATGATTTTTTTTTACATAAGCATTTACAATACATTTCTAATACAGAACTGTTGAATATTATGGATGAAGCCAAACAAATTGCAAAGGCCCGGAAGCTCATCAAAATCAGGAATGCCGCCAAGGACATGAGAAACACTGAGGACCTTGCCGAGGCCAGACGTCTAGGTGAGAACGAAATCAGTGAGAAGGGCAACAATCTTCCAGAGGACAAAGAAATCAGAAAGGCAGACGACCATGTTATGATTGGCGGAGAAAAACTGAAGAGCGACAGGAAAGACGAATCTCCGGGGGAACAGGATGTTGCGGAGTTGCACAACTTGCCAATCGCAATGAAATAAAACATAAAATTGTGATACATGATAAAACAAAGGGTGAAGAATTCTATATATTTTTTTCTGATGTACGTTTCAATAGTGTACCCTGCTGGATCAGGAAGGAAATTTTGTATACAAATTCTACTTGTACCATAAAGGCTTAATTGATATACAAAATAAAACATCGCGTTGATCTATTTCTAGGGTCATCAATAAATTTCAAGCTACATAAACCATCTTTGGATTGATTTATTGTATAATTATGTTGTTTAACGTCCCTCTACAGAATTTTTCATCAATGCCAGTGGAGATCTGCAAATTTTGTCCTATACTCGGCACTTTCGGCCAGTGAGCTGCGAGGCATCCTTTTCGTGTCGGCACCTACTGTGACACGGGACCTCGGTTTATATGGTCTCACCCGCAGGACCGGTCTCAACGTCCCGCAGTGGGATTCGAACCCGCGACATAAGGATCAACTCTCTAGAGCAGACACTCTAACCACTGCGCCACGCAGGCGACAAACCATCGTTTGAAAACGTGCCTCAATGCTTGGAATATTTCAAAAAGACCTTTGGTCTAAATATTTACCATTTCTTCTGAAGTAAAAGTTATTGTAACAGTTAAATATTTGGATAAGAAGATCGAATTCCTAGGTATGGGGCACGAAGTCAAAGGTGATAAATGTTTCTAAAAGGTGTTGTTGTGGGTAATATTATTGTAATATTGTATAATATGAAAGCTTCATTTATCTCATTTAAAAAAGTTTTACCAATGTAAATCATATTGAAAAAGACAAAAGGTTAAATTCAAGGTGACAGTCATAAGGTCAAAAACCAGAGTACGGTATGTTTTGAAGCATATTGCAGGTAATTGAAAAAAATTGGTGCAGGAGATGCATATTTCGATTAAGAAATCCTTTTTTATGTTCTTCAAGTGAGATGCTATGATAATCTTATTTGAAAATATGGTCAAAGTTTAAGGTTAAGGTCACAGGGTAAAATATTTTAGCACATGTTCAGAAAAATCTCAGGTAATGCATTTGTCATTTATGAAGAAATATTTTCTTTCCCTCAAAAGATAAAAGAAATGACCTGAAAGGTAAAGGTCATATGATCATACATTGCACTTTCAGAAAAGTTGTGTCAAAGGTGATGCACATTAAATATTAAACCTTTACCTACTCTAATGCAATAAATATCACCAATGTGAAAAAAATCTTATGAAATAATTCCTAATTCAAAATCAAAAAGTAAATAAAATCAAGCAATTTCGGAAACATTGTCACATGCAATGCATGTTTAAAATTCATGTCTTATTTCCTCTTTTTAAATGTTAAAATTTCAAAAAGTACCTTTCAAAAGTAAATTTACGATAGGGGCTAGAAAGCAGCCAAAAAAAAAGGTATCACATGTTTATTGAAACTAATTTGCCAATGGACGGAGCAGACACAGAGATACATAAATATTCAACAACAGTACAACAAATCATTATTATAAAAATATCACATTTTCTGAGAAGTTCTCATAACTTGTTTTCATCAAAACTTTTTATATATATCCACATTTTCATACATTGAATACAAAATCTTAGAATAAACAAAATAAAATTTTTCGCTTTCACTCCAAAAAATAACAACCTTTTCTCATAAAAAGTCAAGCAACACATATTTTAAAGTTTCAGTACAGTGTTACAGATCAATGGTGCAAACTGTTTTTTTTAAATACACAGCATTATGCTCTTGATAAATTATTTATTGAGTTGTTTTAGTTTTTCTTGGTATTGTTTTGGTTGGACTGTCGGCTTTTGCCTGATGCTGTTCTCTTGGGTAACGCGATAAATCGTGGTCGAGCAGTAATGCTAAACTCCTCAGACAATGCCTCGGTTACAATGTTCAGCAGCGTGTTCTCGATAATTGATTCTGCAGCATTGCCAAACTCGGATATCCTGCAAAATAGATATATCACATTACATACCACAAAACATCATATATCTTATTCTGAACAGATCTGTCAATCATTCATTGGATTTTTAAATTGTTGTTTTCCTAAAATTGTTGCTGACAGTTTTATGCACGATTAAATGCAATTTCATGAAGTTATTTTAAGTAATAGTAACATAATTTTATTAAAGAGAATAAAATATACTCACTTTTTGACATTTTGTTTTTCCTTTATTCTTTCTCCTTCTTTCTTCACTTTTTCCACTTCTTCAACAGTGTGTTTTACTGGAGTCTTGGACTTTCTTGACTTCTAAAAAAAATTTGTATTTGCAATAATTATATTAACTTTTGATAAGAGAAAAAATAATTTTTTTCTTTAAAATACACAAAAACATGAAGAAATCTTTAAAAATTACCATACAATTAAACATTCATAAAAAGATATGATTAGAACACATACTAGATGGTTAATAAAAATTTTAGTCTCAAAAATATGACAAAATTGAAAAAAAAATGTGCAACTGACCTTCTTTTCACTCTTCTGACTCTTTTTACTGCCAGCTGATGAAGGGGGCGTGGCCTCAGGAGAAACAGGAAGTGTTGCCGAGGACACGCGACTGACATCCTCCCGGGGGGAATCCTCCCGGGTCGACTTAGTCTTCCCGCTGGGCCCCGCCCTCATCTCTACCGGTGGGGCTGTGGCAGGTCTCTCTCCAATTTGAGCATACAATGGAATGTCATCATTGATGACCTTTTTCACAGCTTCGTGGAAAAAGGTGTCATCTAATAAACCTCTGAAAAATGTACATTCAACAATGGTTACTTTAAATGTGTAAATTTGGCTGTGTATTCTATTTTGAATTCTTTTAATGGATCTTTTAAATAATATTTATTATTCATGCTTCTAGAAAGCTTAAAAATTCTATACAATTTATACTTACCTCAGAACATTGCTAAGAACCCCTGATATGACATCTGCCTCCCCGGTACTGCAGGGTATAATTGTGGAGGTGCTCTCGACTAAGGCCTGCTTTCTACCAGCACTCTTGCTTACTCTCTCACTCATTGACCTAAAATATATAGAGGAAAATATATTATTGATAGAAGGGAAATAACTCTAACATTCCCACTTGGTTTAATTTATGTGGCATTTAGTAACCTGTCAATGAAGAAGTTCCTGTACTCCTCAGGGAATGTGGACTGGAACTCCCTGATGTCGTGGGTCCTGGCGGTCAGTCCCAGGTGTAGGAGGAAGGGGACCGGGGGTGAGGGTTTCTCCCATAACTCATTCTCCTTCTTCTTCTTCCTGGACTCCAAGGCTTTCCTTTCATCAGGAGACAGCTGCTTTATTGGTGGAAGTGTCTACAGAAAATAAAAGAAATCAATCAAAATTTGCAGGATTCATAATGTAACTTAGTCATTGTTGCAATATACACTATAAAACTGTCCATCATTTTGTATGGGGTTGATACCTTATATTTAGTGAGTTCTCCTTCTACTTCCATCTTTTTCTCCTCCATAGATCTTAGGCGGCTTGAAGAGCGTTCCTGGAAAAATCACAGAAATATTCCTTTCTCTAATTTCATCCTTACTTGAGCATTGAAAGCTCTGAAAGAAGGAAAATTACAGCATGAGATAATTTTCTAGGATTGCAATGCTTACCACAATTTCCACATTGTCTGACAGCCTCTGGTCAGCGTCAAGGTCATTCTCAGTGATACAGAACTCATACTTCTGTCGGTATTTTTCTTTCTCCCAGGCAGACAGTTCCTTTTTATATTTGTCCATCTCTAGTTCATCAGTAGCCTATAAAATTTAAAATATAAACATGGGATATCTGCTTTTAAGAAGAAACATACCAATACTCTTTTGGAGAGAAAAAATGTGGCTAATTTAAAATGTGAAACTAAGAAGAATTTTTTTTACAATTTGGAAAACAAAAAAGCTAATTGCATACCAGAGATCTCCTATGCTGTGCATATGGATCAAAATTCACATCATTTAAATTGTTTGTGAAAGACTTACTTCACAAACCAGATCCAGATCATAGAAGGATGGGACTCCACAAGCGATGAAGACAACCCGACACATACGGCTCTCCCCGGGGGACAGTCTGCCTCTCACTGGGGAGATGGACAGGTACTGCAGAAAATCAGATAGGTCATCAGTATAGGAGGGGAGATTTAATTATGAAATAAATTACTGTAGAAGCTCAAATTTTCATGGGCATAAAATTTTGTTGTTTTGTCATCAAAAATAATTTCGTTTGCATTTAATTTTGTTGTTTTAAAACTAAACCTATTCAATATATAGTCAGATAAAATTTTGTGTAGGATTTAATTTCGTTGAATTTTGTTAACAAAGAAATAAATGAAATTCAATCCCCCAAGAATATTTGTGCTTTAGCAGTACTAACTACTGTATGCCATTAAGAATCTTGGCTGTTAAGCAAAATAACTTTGTTTCTAGAGGCTATTTCTTTTACTTTTGTACCATGTTAAAAAAATGACAGTTAAAATACTATCCCTAAAACACACCCTTACATTCTTTCTAAAAGAAATTTAAAGAAATAACAGAACAAACAGATAGAAAGAACTTTTTCAAAGAAACCTGCAAAATAATGCAAATGCAGCATAATTTTTTAAGCAGAATTTTTAGTGATATTAGCTTGAAACTGGAGACCAAATTTAATATATATCCCTTCATAAAAACTTGTTTTGTTTTTGATTTAAGTGCTTACTTTCTTGGCAATAAAAAAGTGGCTATAATTTCTCACTAAAAACATACACCGGTTTTAAAGAAAAATGGCAAATCTGTGTCTCACTAAAAATTCCACTTATACAGTACATAAAAATGACCAAACAGTAAGAAAGTTTACCTTATTTATCTTTATAAGAAAAATAAAACAT
Source organism: Saccostrea glomerata (assembly GCA_003671525.1). NCBI lineage: Eukaryota > Metazoa > Mollusca > Bivalvia > Ostreida > Ostreidae > Saccostrea > Saccostrea glomerata. Next base: position 1,556,493 of record PRKT01000034.1, on the reverse strand, counting down.
AAATAATTGATATATATCATCTTTAGATCAAATAATAAAGATTTTTTCAACAGCTTTCTAAATCTTCAAGTGAAGCATCTTTTGTGTTCTACTACACAGTTCTAAAGCAACCTTAAGATGAAAACCTCTACAGCATCACAAGCTACATAAACAGTGAAAACACTTACATCTATAACTGACTGAAAGCAAAGTTTAAAATGTGCATAAAAATATAATAAAATTAAACATGACATCACACAAAACAACATAAAAATATACTAGCACACACTGAGTAGTATTGAAGATGTTGAAAAATATACCTGGGCATCAGCTTGTGAAGTGACATGCCACTCAAATGAAACATAGCGATCCTTAGCCTTGTTTGTAACAAACACCATTCTCCTGGCTCGACTGAACAGGGGCAGATTGCCAAAGGACAGTCTCTCTTGTGAAAGGTACATCAGCTGAAAATAGACATCAGATATTCAGATATATATTACTAGCTTTTTCCGATTCAGTTGAGGAGGACCTTCATATTCATAATCAATTGTTAGATAAAAAGATGTATCAGTTATATATAGGATCTCCCATGGTTTGTGGTTTGATATGATTTTTATCCAACAAGTTGTGTGTTTTCTATCCCCGAGCCTTGGCGAGGGGATAGAAAACACACAACGAGTTGGATAAAAATCATATCAAACCACAAACCATGGGAGATTCTTTTTATCACATATTTTTGTTCACTATAAATGTGTATTTTGTCTTTATTTCTAATTCAAAGTTCACTTTCGGTTACCTTGGACCAAATAACGTAATAAATAATATTACGCTGTATGAAATAGTTCGTACAAAAATAAAAGAAAGAAAGTATTTCTGTACTTATTTTTTTTAATTCCTGAATGAAAATTTGTTAAAATATATCAAATAAAGTAAAATTTGAAAATTTAGTCATTCTCTCCATCATGCACATGTATTTGTTTATTTACATTACGTCACGCGGCGTAGGAGTACATAGTGTTGATACGAAAACGATATCACATGAGCTATATCAACGGGATAAAGGGGAAAATATGTGATAAATTATAATATAGATATGTATTTTTTAACCTCAATATTTCTAAATCTTATCACTCATCTAAGGTATACAACTAGAGGTGTTTGTTATATTTTTCACTATGCTTGATATAGAAGAAGTGGATTTTTCTGTTGAGAAGATTCAACTTTAACAGACAAGATTCAGCTTTAATAAATCTAAATCTTTACCTGTCCTGGAACAGACACACTCTGGACCCCTGGGACGCCGGTCATATCCTGCTGGTCTGTGACTGGCATTGTATCCCCCATCACTCGTCTGTCAAAGCCCACACCAGTAAATGTCACAATGGCCGTGTCTCCATTGTGAACATGGATTGGAACATCAATCTACAATGAGCCACATTTAGTCAGAAAACGCAGTTTTAATTTTTTCAATTACGTAAATGAACTTCAAATCTTTAAATAAAGAAATATACCATGTATGTCTTGGCCTCAATCGGAGAGAATCTCCATTCCACGGAGTAAGATCTGCCTGGTGGAATTTCTCCAATAGGTGTTAGACACTCAAAAATGGGCTGGTCAAAGTTCTCCTGGGAAAAATGTAACAAAATTTTCATTAATCTATGCTACAAAATTAAATCAGCAACAAATTTTAAATAAAGATTATTTTTACAGTAAGTTTTTAACAAATTAACCTTTCTGTATTTAAGTACATGTAATACAATATTGAATTGGGTTTTTACCTGGCGTAAGAGTTCTAGAGGGGCCAGGTCAAAGTTGAACCTGACAGGTGTGGCTCCACCATTATATAACTCATACACCTGTTTAGGACTGACTTTCTCACCCACGGCAACAGGAGTAAACATGTGTTTGTTGGATGGGAAGTGGATATACTTCCTTTCTGGTTCCACGGTAACTCCAATGAAATTCAGCTGGAAATATACCAATTTACAATCTCTCTATGGATGTTCAAAATGCATTATAAATAGTTCATGTGTGTTTACCTTTGTTTTATTAATTCAGTCCTTTTAATATTTATAATTATTTTATATTTTTGGTCAAACAAGTTTCTCTTACCAGGATTTCTCTGCCCCTGGCCAGTTTGAAGAGAACAGGAAGTCGGTCTGTGCCTGCCATGGTGTGTCGGTAGGTGAAGGTCACCGTCTTACACTCGCCAGGCTCCAGTTTACCTTGCTGAGGCTCAATGGCAAACAACTTGTTGTCCATCACCTTCATCTATAAACAAAATGTCAATTAATTTTACAGTATGAAAGAGGACAGGCCAGAAAATGTTAAACAAGGATTCTCTATAGAAATGGTGTTAAGCATACCTCATGTAGTTCATCCTCATCAAACTCTCCAGTTTCAGCCCAGTATTCCAGCTCCAGTTGAAGGTCACATGGGAACAGAAAGGACCTTCAATAGAGAAAAAATTAAACTGATAACTCAATTACAGAAATGTATCTTTGCATTTATTGAACTATTTGTCCGACAGTCCTATAATTCTTGATATTTTTTTATTGAATTTTAACAAAATACAATTTCTGATTACCATTCAGTGGCCACCGTTCCAGTGTTTTCAAACATCAAGTTTACAACACAAGGTTCACTATCCAGTGGAGCAGCACTGAAGTTAAAGTCCATGATGGCCCTGGTGTACACAGGAGGTCTTCTAGCATGGCTGTCCAAAAGAAAATAACAAAAAATTATAAACTCTGCAAGAATTGTGATTTTTTAAAAAGATTTTAAGATTTACTTCTAATTTATATGAATTAATCATTCTGGGAATGAAAATAAATCAAAGATAACTTTACCTGTGTCTTGTGGCAACACTGTATCTAAGTTCCTCTGCAGAAGGATCAGAATCAAGGCACAAGTTCAAACTGAAAGTCATTCCAAAAATTATGTTATTTTTATCAGAAAAAGTTAACTTCAATATGAGAGTAAATCAGTTGCCATACTGCTATGTAATACAAGCAATCAACACTCATTTAATGTTTCTCAGTGGTGTACATACTTGTCCAGTGAGAACAGTGACCAGAGTTGTTTTTTACTGATGCCCACTGCACTGCCGTAACATCGAGCATCAGTGACGGCCATAACTGGGAACACGCCTGTAGTCAGTATATGACACAAATGCTGTGGTTCCTGCAACTTGGAATCTACCACTTGACCTGTGTGAAAATGATGAAATTAAAATTTTACACATTTTTAAATGTGTACATGTACATGCATCAAAATGACCAAATTATATCTGAGATACATACCGTATAACGGGTAATTTTTACTGCTGTAAATTTTTACGAATTTCGGTTGAAATAGGGTGTTTTAATTTTTCACACGTTAAATTTTTACGAATTGAACATGACCGTAAAAATTAAAATCATCGGACGTGAAATTCTAGATAAATGTTTTAGCTTTTTTAATGCATTAACAAACAAACACATGTTTAAAATGTTTCTGGACAACCCCATGTAAAAATAAAAACGTGTTCCCGTGATAACGAGAGTCGATTCAATAAATGTTGACATGTTTATTCATCTAAATACCTTTATATATCCCATGCCCTGAATTTATTCCTTTTTCAATTAATACACATGTTCACGCATCATTATTGTTGTGCACCACGTGTCCGTCTTCACTTTAATGAAAACATTTCTCTTTAGAGAGACAACTCAAACCATCATGATTAAGTTGACAGAATTACAAGGGACACGGATTACCGTATATTGAATAAAAATGTCGATGTTTTTACTGCAAGCAAATAAAAAAGAAGAAAGGGTCAAAGTCTTGAAAAACGGATATAATTTAAATACTTCAGTCTGTAATAATTAAGCCATTATCAGAAATCATGCGTCCCATAAGAGGAACCAGGTAATTGACGATGTTTGTGTAATTTGTGTATTAATAAAGATTTACTTGTTTGATCCTAATTGACGATCAATTAAAAAGTTCCCCCAAATACCAATGGTTGTCAGTACTAATTCTATAGCCTCCAGGTATTTAGCTAAATTGCAGTGATAACACTGAAATATTCTCGTAATACTATATGTTCAAACTTTAGGCAAGACGTTTTTTTACTTCTGTGAAATTTTACGCGTTTAAATTTTACGGATTTATAAATCTCGTAAAAATTAGCAGCACGTAAAAAAATACTCGTTATACGGTAATTAATCGATAATTCAGATAGGAATTAAAATTTATGTATAAGAATTTTCATGACTAACTATATTTAAGGAACTGCTTTTTGGTTAATATTTATCAATGCAAGTCATAAAAGTGGAGGGGGGGGGGTACCTTGTGGGGTGACAAGTTTGTAGGAGATGGCAAACTGGTAGTTGACTCTCCTGATTGGTTTGACTGTAGCTAGGATCTTATGTCGAGATCTGGCAGGTAGAACTCCCTCTGTTCTGTCCAGAATCAAGGCTACAAAATCAAACAAAGGTAAAAAAGATATTCCTTATTTGAACAATTTTTAACAAAATTCAAATTCAATCTTTAAAATACATACAATTTCAAGCATGCTGGTAGCAATTATGAATATTTTAAATATTTACAAAAAAATTAAAAACTGCCTTCAAAATAGGACATTTTTTAAAATATTTTTATTAAAGACAAGAAAATTTTAGTTTATGGTTTACCAAGTTTGTCATCCTTTGTGATTTCCTCTGGGTATGGTCCATCCATTGTCTGGTCCACAATCAGGCAGTAATGGAGACTACAGGTACTGTTGTTGACAATGCTGATCATCTTAGAGGTGGAGCTACCCACCACCACATCACCAAAGTCAATGTAGGCGTTATCAGCCTTAAAATGAACATTTATAAGAATAAATTCTTTTTTTTTAATTTATGATGCAAAAATGTTGAAATTAATAACATTTCAAATACATCTTATTTCTCATAAAATATCAATAGGGAAAATAATATTCACACAATTCAGGCAACTCCATAAGTAAAAACAAAATGTTAAATTTCAACTAAATCCGGAATACTCAGAATTATAAATGTTTTGGATTTTTGTTCAGTAGAGCATGGCTTTCAATTCCTTTTTGTTTTTCCATCAAACAGAGTTACATACCTTGATGTCTCCAATGGACCCTTCTCCTATGGCGCGGACCGTGAATTGCTTTTTCTTGCCCCCTGAGGAGGAACTGTGGAATCCCTGACCCCAGACTATCAGAGAGGGCTTCATAACATACTTCTCCTCAGCTGCAGGTACAAACGACCACCTGTGGGCCTGTACAGGTAAAAATAGGAAATTATTATACACACGCAAAGCCCTGAAATAATCTGTTTTTGTAAAAAATGGAGAAAAAAGTCAGACAATCAGAAGAAAACTTTTATATTACCTGTGATTCATTGGGCTGAATAATGCCTGAGGATGGTGTGACTGACAACAGTTGCTTGTCCTTGTGCACCATTTTCCATTCAAATCTATAAACAAATAGATATTTTGAATTTTATTATACCAAATTAAATCCTTTTTATCAGTATAAGAAAATCATTCATAAGAGAAATCACCTTGTTAAAAATATGTTTTGTGTTTTGAGTTATTGTAAAACAAATCATTTTTCATAACATGTACCTGAGTGGTATTCTCGATATGTTTTTGATGGTGTAGTCTTTAGTGGAGGAGGTTCCAATACAGGTCTGTTTGAAGTACATGACTCCCTCTGTATCCAGTACAACTTCAGGCGATTCTGCTGATCCCCACAACTCAACACACTGAAACCCAATTTAAATGGAAATAAATAACACAATCAGTTGCCTTGGCATAAAAGCATGTTCTTGTACTGTGTACATGTTCATGTACTGTGTATAAATAATTTGATAAAAAGACCAGTGTTGCTTCTATTCAATTATCAAAGACAAGTAGAATACCCCTAAAACTGAACTCAGATATACTGAGGTTAGTGGTTGAGTGCTGTACCTTGTTGTATTTTTCATCATCGTTGAGTCTGAAGGTTAGGTCATGTTTGTAGTGTTTCACTTCATTGGGGGTAATCTTGACCACAAATACCTGCTGTTGTCCTTTCAGCAAAGCTTTGCTTGGTTTTACAGTATAGGTACTGAAAGAAACATATGAAATCAGATTCGTCATATAAAAGATACTGATTATTTCAATCAAGAATACTGTCAATCAAATTGGCCCTGTGTCTTACTTTGAGGGGTCTTTCTGGATGTCAAACAGTATGGGTGTGGTGCCATTGTTGGTCAACAGCAGAGTTCTGTAGGTGGATTCTTTAGTGTTTACCGCAGGGAAAACAAGACGTGTCGTGTCGAAACACACGCGTGGCAGGAACGTCTCATTGTTGGGCTGGAATGTCTGACCTGTTAATTACAACAACCAAATGTAAGTAAAGTAAATAAAGATAGAAATGTATTGCATTAACAATTTCAACATAAAATGCTAACAAAGCCACATCTTATCTAAATTAATGCATCCAACTCCTATTCATCAACTTACATGAACATGTATTTTAATCCAGGCTAAGGCTTAACAGAACTATCTATCATAAATGTTATTTCACAAGAATTGTCCCCCCTCTCAGAATTATATTGTCAAATAATTACCTGTACAGGTAAGAGTGAGGCACCAAGGGGGGCAGTGTGTGTTATCCTCCACCAAACGATAATCTCTTAAACTCTTGTAGTAAGCAAAACATTCCAGTTCTGCTCCATAAAACTGGTTAGGGACAGTCTGGAAGGAAGGAAACTTACTTTTAAAAATGTTCAATCTTCTCTCTTTGACACTCTACAAGTTTGATATCAACCCAAGGAAACATATCTGCAAAACTTAGGGGAAGTATCTTTATAAATAAGTGATAAATACATAAGGGTTGTTTTTTTTCTTACAGGTTTGAAGGTGATTTGGAAAGCACAGGACTTTAGAGGAGGGATGTCCATAGTTGCTGGCATGATGGAAAATGTTTTATCATTCCCACAATTCCACTGAATGGTCACCTTGCCATATGTGTGATTTGTTACATTGATTATCTGCAATAAGAGGGAGATCATTCAGTCTAAATTGATACCATATATTACTTAATGTGTACATACAGTACAGTATACAGTTATATCATTATTAATACTTCACTTCATTTGAATTTCTGTATATATTTCTTTCAATTTACAGTTACTATAAATTTAAATAAGGAAATAACATTTCATTTTGGTCAATAAAATAACCCACACTGTAATAAATTTAAAGAACTATGACTTGGTAAATATTTTTTTAAAAAGAAGTATCAAATGTAGAAGTAAATCATATGAGAAACTAACCTTATCTTCTATAGTTCTCATATTGGAACACTGTCCGAAGTCTGCAATGTTTGTATCGATGCTGACATGTGGAAAAGAACTCTGTACAAAACAAAACAGATATAAGTTCTCATTCCAACCAGTCATCTGCATTGTAAATCTGTAAGATTCTATAAGATATTTGATAGTTCCTACAAAGTGAAAAAGAGAGCTGCTGACTTACATTGATATCACAGTGAAAGCCGTCGTTGAAGTACTCATCCATTGGAGGAACAACAGAAAGTGTAGGCTCAGTGTCCGTCTCAGATTTCTATAAATAAATCAAATGACAATTATAAATATACATATTCTCAGGTTTAGTTATAAAGTTTTGTGATAGGAGGACATTTTAATTTGCAGCTCCTCATTTACAAAGAGGTGCATTATCTATCAAATTGAATTTCATTCCATTAATATTTTACAATAACAGCTCTTTAAGGTACGCAAAACATTCTTTAATAATAATCAATAAATAATCATTTTCATTTTGTTCATATCAGAAAGAATAACTGGCAATGTTTATAAAGTAAACAAAGAACCAAATGTGTAACAATAAAACTTCATAAAAAAACTGAAATAAACAAATCATTTCACATATCACCGTATTCCTAGCATTATCATCCGGTAGGACAATTTGGATGAAATTCACCTGTCACAGTAAGCATTAAAAATATAACCTCTGGGCTTCACACAAGACAAAATCTTTTTTTGAAATGTTTACTATGTCACTAAAAAAAATTACTGTTTTTCAGTAAAAGTAAAAGTACAGTAAAAGCATTGCTTTTTAATCACAAATTCTAAACATATCCATTTGTTGTTAATTTGTTGTGGGGTTTTTTTTTCCAATTAAAAAAAACTAGTCCATTTCTTTGATAATAAAAGCCTACCTCAGGAATCATCAGACATCCAGCATCATCTAATTCCAGTTTCCCTGTTTTTAAGCTCTCATTTAGTTGCTGCAAAGAAATAAATACACAACTGTCATTAAGGATTTAATTGTTAATTTATTTTCTTTAATTAATGCTTATTTATTAATTTAATTAATCATTATGCCTCTATCCATCTGTATCTATAATATGATTCCTTTTTAAACAAAATCTAAAATCTAACATTTGTATCAAAAATTTATAGTTCTTTACACTTCACATGTTTGGATTATACGCATAGGTATGCCTCTTTATGTGCAAGTGTACATTAACTTCACAGATCCCATCATTTTCTCTCTGGAAGAAAGAGAAAGTCAGTTCTGCCCATTACACTTTTGTTTTTCTACATGACTTACCTCTGGTGGATAGACAGATAGTCCTCTCTCTACGTGACATTTGTAGTTATCTAGGTGTCTAGACAATAGAACTGCTGGTTTGACAAGCTCTGCATGACATGTTCCAAGAAGGTCCAAAAACAAGGGACCCTATAGATTCAAAAGAAAAAACATTTAAATGTATAACTTTCCCAGAAAACCTGGTAAATACTGCCCTTTTACCTTTACCTCTGTAAATATTAGGGATGTCAACGAGTACCCGGTTAACTGGGTACTCAATTGAACGTCAGAGTATTGAATACTAAAATCGGTACTCGATTACTCGGATGTATATTTTTGAATATTTCTAAGCTTATTTCTTAATGCATTACACAATCTGTTTTAAAACGTAAAATGCTCATTGCACTTGTACATACAGTAATTAGGGTTTACTACGACTCTTTATAATGACCAATTATTGCCTGTGGCAGTGTTTAAACAATAATTATCGTGACCAAGCACCTGGGGTTCCTGGCTTTTCTCACCTTATTTTTTGTTTGGCTTTAATTATTTGTTTTCACTGAACATCGTTTAAGATCCATTATGTTTAAAAAAATTTGATAAATTTGTCAATTCTCCGAGAAGCCGTAAATTCTCGGGAAAAGAGCGGATGATATTACACGTGCGATTGTTGATATGGTTGTGTTTGATTACATGCCAATACAACTGGTTGAAGGCAAAGGCTTTAAAAAAAACTGATGTCTATCGTTGCACCAAACTACAAAATACCGTCCTGTAATATTATAGAATCTAGGATCGAAAAAGTGTACGAAAATCGTAAATCTGCTCTGTTAGGAGAACTTATCAAGTTCAAGTTGATACTGTATGTAGCTCTGACGACCGATATCTGGACATTAAATGCGACAAAGAGTTACATTACAATTACGGAGCAGATTATTTTTTTTAAACAAAAACACTGTAAACAACTTATGATTTTATTTCTTGTGTTTATCTGATAAATAAATTGAATTTTAAAAAATGTTATATTAAATTTGTCGGGCACGAAGTGCTCATCATTATTACAACAGAAGAACATTTACGGATAAGCCTCTTATCAGTGCATCTGGTTTTATTTCTACAAGAGTTTACAATGTTTTACAGTCTTCAATTTACTTGTTCATACTTATTTACACTTTTACCGAGTACCCGGGCTATCGATCGGAAAAACGTCCGAGTAACCGAGTATTGAAAATTGACCGATTTGACATCCCTAGTAAATATTAAAAAAAGTAATCTTATCTAGTACAATAAGAGCTTCTAGATGCTTCATCTTAACAAGTTTAGTTCAGGTACATGTATTTCATATGCATGTACATGTAGTTAAATATTGATTCCAGCCAAAAAGTTATTCATAGCATAAGTTCAGACCTGGTTGTGAATCATGCATGTGACCCTCCTGTAGTAGTTGATGGGATGCTGGGGCACAAACTTCATCACCACTGTCACTGTTGTGTTGGGCCGTATCACTCCTGATGTCTTCTCCAGCTTAAACACACTCTCATTACAGTCCAGCATAAACTACAAGGAAACATACACAGTGAGATATACTTTAAACAATTATTAAATACATGTATGCATTCATTTCTATATCAATCAACGAGTCAGGTTCCTATGAATTATTTCACAGATTCAAGTGAACAACTTGATTATTCTAGCTTCCAAAAACTAATTTTGAATCCTGCAAATGTTTTTTTTTTTTTTTTTTTTTTTTTTTTTTTTTTTTTTTTTTTAAATTTTTTTTTTTTTTTGGCAAAGTAATTATTTGTTACAAGGTGTAACATTTAACCTACATCATCTTTAAGACTAAATGAATTTTTAAAGTACAGGCTAAGAGAAAGAGTCTGATAACCAGTACAAACTGAATCAAGTCTTTTATCCCTCAGAAGAAGAGAATACTTGTATGTCGTGTGTCAATCCCCTGATAGAACATTGTCAGTTGACCTTACCTGAAATGTGGCCTCTATATCTGAACTATTGATGATATCTATGGTCCTAGTGGCCACAGCTCCCAGATCTATCTGCATGAAATTGACATTCTTTGCTCCAAGATGAACCGTAGGACCTACAAAAAAAAAGATTTGCTTTCATAAATTGTTGTCTTTGGAAATGAAGTTAATGACACACATTTCTTGAGACAGCATTTCTGCAAGCAGTTTCACTATACCCTAATTAGTTAATTATAAGTTGATTTTGACTTTTATGCAGATATACCATATCACTTGTACACGTACCTTTAGAAGATCCAACACATTTGATGACTGCTTTGCTGATATTTCCAATAGTAACAACATTGAAGTAATCAGTAGAGGTGGTGTCTACTGTGTTTGGACTGTATGTTACCTATAACACAAACAAACAAAAAAGTTACAGCTTGGAATTTATTGCAAATTTTTTATATGTCAGGAAATGCACTGTTATGAGTTAATTAAAAACAAAATCCTTACTGGGATGCGGACTGAGCTCATGGGTGGTACTATTCCCTCGTCTTGTGGGCAGGCAAACACAGTGTCAATGCGACTCATCTTGGAGGGATGCTGTACTTTGTATGGAGCACGAACCTGCATATTAAAGGCCGAAAATAGCACGTTCAATTTATACACAGCTACAGTCATTTCCACAAGGATTTCAGCTAGGAATATTTTCTCTTTGACATAATTATCACACTCTATACAAAGTATTTGAAAAATACAGATCCAATAATCTTGCTTGTTCTACAAAATCTTACAGGGGCTAAATTATGGAGTTCCACCCATTTCTGTACAGTTGATCCTACAGGAGTTGAGGAAAACTTGATCTCCTCTTCTTGGTTTGAAGAGTTCAGACTGCTGGAAGGCTTTCCAAGGGCTGAGACCAAAATGTGTGGATATTTTCCTGTTTAAAAAATACATCAAATGTGTTACAAAAGGGAATATTTTCCAACAGAAGTTTTTGGTTTCTTTTATTATAAGACAGTTCACTGATGTTGAAGTACCTATTCCTTCCAGTTTTGTTACTTTTCCATTTGTGAGCTCTGGTCCATATTTACATACTGCCTCTCCTTGATAAACACAGGCAGTCTGTAATGTGACAACATTTAACAGATTGACGTCATGTTTTTCATAAATATTCTTTTTATGCAATGTGCTAGCTTACACTTGACATTTCTTTATATTTAGAATTTTGTGTTTAATAGTAAAAATTAATCTCAATTTCTCATTCCCTTAAAAATAGGTTAAATAAGTTCAGAGGCCCGTCCAATAGAGCGAGTGCTCGTGAAGATTTTTTTTGGAGATGTAAGGGATTTTGGCGATCAGGCCTCAGATATATATCTATGTGTAATCCAGTAACTTACAATTGGCGTAAATGTTGCCTTGAACTGTCTTACAGAACCAGATTTTAGGATTGCAGCACTGGGTTCTATTGTAAATGGGGGCTTAATTTCCCATTCAATCTTTGTTTCCAAATCCCTATAACAAAAATAGAAAAAGGACATTGAAAAATGATTTAAGTGATTCAAGATTATATGTAAATGTGAGTATTTTTAAAAACCTTAAATAAAAAGAACCTACCCAGTATTCCTAACTTCAAATGTTGTGTGAACAACATCTTTGGCAGCACACATGTTAAAATCCAAGAAATCCGGAACTGAGATATCAACCTGTGGAAGCACTGCTCTGATTGGAACTTCAAATGATCCATCCTGTCAAAGATAATAAAACTCATTTAAAAATATAGACACATACTCATTTGACAGAAGTTATGATGGCTTTCAATACATGTACTTCATTTTTTCTTCACACTTTGTTATTTAATTATCTTCATTTAAAATTTAAAAAAAAATGTTCGATAACAAGAAAATACTTACTTTTAAGTGAAATTCTATTTTATCATTGTAAACCACTTTTTCCAGAGGTCTGAATGTAACAGGCAGTGAGAAACTGGTTCCTGCACTAAGCACAAGAGGCTTTGGATACAATGTAGAGTAAAACCTTGTACTTGGTACTCTGTAAATAAAATTCAAAGGCAAGTTCAAAAGCAAGGTATATCTATAAATTACATTTCTTTAATGATTTTAGTGCTCTACATTTAAACTAGTATAATTTCTAGTATATTTGGAATTCACAACATACTTGTATTTTATTTTCTGTGTTTTTACATTCACATTCTTTAAAACAATATTCTTGGTGTATTCTCTTCCTGGCTCCCATCCTTGCCATACAATTTCATTTATCACTTCAATTCCATGAAAATTAGTCTTTTCTGCAGTTGATAACTGTGTCACTTGTGGCAAATACTGTTTTACGGGCTGTATGGATGTTGGTACAGCCACTGGCTGGCTTACTTCAACCACTGATGGCATGGCTGAAAAAAAGAAATGAGACATATTGACATTATTGACTTTTCACGTAATTATCAACACAAAATACCAGTATTACAGTAAATTAAAAATATGCACTACTAAGATATTCTAATCTTTATCAAGATAGAGCATCTCTGGAGAAATGACCATGAATTAATTCTCAGATACTCTAATTTATGGCAATCAAATCAAAATAAAGTTCAAATCTAAAGACCAATTACATAATTCTCTACACTAAACACATATCAATAGTGCACCAAAAGCTAAAAAATTATCTGGAAATGCTGACATATCCGCAATGACTGCCCAAACTGTATTTTAAAAACATCCCAAAATAATTAAAATTTTCAACCAGGATATCCACCGAGGAACGAAGACATATATAAGTAGATTTATTATATATATTCTAATAGCAGAATATATCTAAAATGTAGAGCAAACAACACTCTGGAGATAGAGTGTGGATTGCTTCGATTTAATACCTGCTTTTTGTTGTCATTCAATATCCGCCATGATGTAAATAAAATAAAGATGGCAGGGTTGCTATGTTTGACGTGAGAGTTTTAGCGTTGAGCCAAACTGAAATGACGCACGATGGACATTAACTTTTCAACTGAATGAAGAAAACGATTTTTATCTGCAGTTTTCAAATCAAACTTATATTGCTTCTTGTGTGCCACACTTTGTTAACATTTTGGACATTAGAGAGCACCGCCAAGTTAGAGAACTCTCGTAGCAACCAAGTAGCAATATCGCGGGAAATTCAAACGTGTGTGAATCGCTGGTAGCCAGATAGCTCGGTTTACAAAACACCTGACTAATGATTCAGGGACCCGGGTTTGAATTATTCTTTGATTCATTACCTGTTTCTCCCTCATTGATTATAAATGAATAAATGATTTTTACTGCTTCAGTGTCAAGTACACAGCCCCCTTGAGGTATGGGGCCACTGCCTTTCATATTTCGAGTTGAGTCACCTTTTTGCTATTTTTGTAAATACCTGTAGTCGAGTGTTTCTTTCACTTTTCAATTTCATTATTATTATCTGTTCAACATTTTAGCAATTAGAAAATAAATTATGTTCCATAACTCTTATATTCATAGAGCTAATCAGAGTACAATGTAAATTTATATATAAATAGATATACACTTTTTTTATGCACAATGTAAATTGTTTTCTAAAGCACTTAGTTAATTTAAACTTTCCATGGCACTTAGTTTATCTTATTTACTTTTCAAATTTTTTTTTCTCATACTTTTTCATTTAAAATTTAGAGGTCCAGCGTATAATCATCATGTTTGACGGAACGCTGTATAATGTAGATGTAGATGTAGATGTAGAAGATTAATTCTAAAACCGAGTCGGGATACTAAGAAATTAGTTGATGTTACAGTTCAGGATTTCAACTATTTCAGTAAGTTTATATTCAGCATTTTGCAAATTCCATAGTCGTTATCGTGATATTGTTTTCAAAATTACCGAATAATATCCCATCGCTAGGTCCTTTTTTGACTTTCGTCTTTTAATATACAAGATGAAGTCCTACCAGTTACCCCAACTTCAGTCCTCTTTATGTAGAGGACTCAAAGAGGGTGTGACAGGTCAATATGGGGATACTTACTCCTCCTAAGAATTTGACCTCTTTTTGTTTAATCCCGCTAAGGATCCGTGTTTATTGCTCGAAGCATTTTATTACCAGATTTATAAAATATGTAAGTGGTATACGTAGTTCTGTTCATCTATTACATCTTTTTTTTATTAAAGCCACAAGGGACTTAATATTACCTACTAGTAGTTTATGCATTTTTTTTCGTGGACTCTCTAGTCTCTACGTCCAAGTAAGGGCGATTTTGAAAACTTAAAACGTTCTTTAGAAACTTTTACAAGAAGATATAATTGTAAATGGAAAATAAAAACTTTGATTCATCAATTCGTCGAAATAGTGTGACTGTCAATCCATGCAATTGATAACGCGAGATATGCCGTTTAACTAACCTTAACTGAATATTTTCACCTATATCAAATCAGAGTAGGCAACAATATTTTGAAATTAAAATATTATCGAAATGGTACGATGGTTTTATATGTAAAAATGTTTAATACTTCACGCGATAATACACTGACTTTTTTTAATTTGTTGAATGTGAGTAAGGGAGGGACTAATCTTAAAAGTCGTGTCTCATATTGATGCATTATGTCTTCATGTGTATTTGCACAATATGGCCAAATATTGGGGGAAAAAGACAAGAAAAAACATTAATATATTTTCCAACATATGCCTCATTGATCCATTATTTGCAATTATCCTTTTTTGCAAATTACGCAAGAATATTTAACCAAACTTTTATTTAAAAATCTGTAAAAACGACTTTTATGCTGACATACGAAAATTGATGTTTTGTGTATTGAGAGATGTATTGGGTCAATAATAAAACTGGATATCTAGTGATCTGGTGTACATTTATCAATGCAGGACACAGCTGTTCATGCCGGTCTGTCGAGTAAAGTCCAGTGATAAGCTATAGCTATATAGATTTTTGTCAATCCCGACTCATACTATTTTTTAATTAGTTCTATCATCCAAGGACTCGTCAATTTTAGGGTAAAAAGTAAGTCTTTTAATTTTATTTCCGATTTCCTTACACACAGAGATTCAGACAATTTGCACTTTTTCAAATGTAATTTCGGAATACATGTATATGGCATAAAAGTGATATAGGACTGTAGATATGTACATGTATACATGCATGTATATAGGTAAAAATACTGCTCAATGGTTGATAAGAGAGACTATGAAAACACCTACGTAGGTGGCCGATAATACCTTTACCTATATAAACTAAAAAGTGCTGACACGTCTTTTTCACAGTAATCATACTACTATATCAATTTTAATTTTGAAAAATATCAAACATAAATCTAAAGTTTGCGGGAAATCGACCTTTCTCTCCTTTCAGAACGCGTACCTGTTGCATCGGACTGCATTAAATGTGATTGTTAATCAAATTAAGTCTAGCTGGATTCCGTTAACCTTTCATTATCTCTACAAATTCGAAAGTTCTATTTTCGTTTTAATTTACCTTGAATCAGGAACTTGATAACACTGCTGATAGTACGTAAAACTAGCCTATAGACACTGGAGATCAAATAGACGTAAGTTTGCGTGATAAATTCATTTCTCTTTTAAAGTCATGTCTGCTTCTGATTTTTCCGCAGTTTTGGAATATTTTTAAAGTTAATTGTAATAAAATTTAATGGTAAATGAAATATCATTTAATCTGTATACATGGGATTTTAAAGAACCTAAAAATAGCACGTTTGTTTATTATAACCAGTGTATATAGAATCTACGCCCTGTTAACAATATAAGAAAAGGTAAGTTATAAAACTGTTTGTTCAATCACGAACAGAATTCTGTGCACCGTGAAAAATGGTTTGAAATTAAGTCACCTGAAAGTTAGATGTAAAAACACAAAATGATTGGTGTATTTTTGTGGCATTCAGGATTCCCCACAACCAACAGCTGTTCAGCTAAAAATAAGGGGGGGGGTAACAACAATTACAACTTTCTAAGATTGTCGGCGGTTTTTCCGTTTTAATATTGAAAAAAAATCATGATTCCTGATAATGGATGAAAGCTTGGATCTTATATAAACAGTTTCCGCAACAAAGTACACTGTATGCATAAAATCCTCCATGTTGTCAAGTGGTGGAATAGATGTTAGTTCTGCTATCTAAGGCATCCCCGGTTTTCCCTCGATCTTTCATTACTTATATTTGTCTGTAAATGGACTGAGTATACATTGTACTCCTCTCCTGATATACATCTGTACATTTAGTCTGCCACCCAGGACACCATCAAAGAGAAGTTTGTTTAAAGTTTATCACCTCCGTCATGGATTCACAGGACCACTTATTTATGTCTAAGTATACGATAATTAGTGATATCGTATAGAAAGTATGACGACAAGGTGCAAAGCAGTTTCTTATGGATATGGATGGAAAAAGCTTTTAAGAAATACTTCTTACTTATCCTACCCTCTCTCCTCCGGGGGGGGCGGGGGGGTCAACAAAAGCCACCATGCATTTACGACGGTCACTGGCAACAATGAACAACCTGTGATAAATAGAGAAATATTGAGTCATTACCTTAGCAAATAATACCAAATATTTGAGGTATAATGATTTGGATTTTAATCTGGAGATATGGCACCAAAATTAACAAAAATTACATTAACTTATGTTGTTTTTGTTGCTGATAAACTGGTTAAATTCATCAATAGTTAAAAAAGATTCATAGTTTTGCAACACGAATACTACGAATTGTTAAAGGACGATAATTTGAATTTGAGAGAAGAGGAGGGGGATCAATCATGAAAACAAAAAAATAAATTCTTAAAAATTCTGAAATAAATTATCTCTTTTGCTAATAAAATATATTTCACAGTTGTCACATATGCTTAACATATGCAAAAAGTTTATCTGTCCGAAAATAAACGTTAATTATTGTTCAGTTTTGTTGATTAATATAAATTCTCAATTCTGAACTATTTGACCATAGAAAAGATTTTCACTAAACGTATAAGGCTCGTGCAGTTAACTTTTTTTACTTGAATTGATTTTTTTTTTATGATACATGTATTGAATTTATGGTGTTTATTTTTTTTTGGGGGGGGGGGGGTTGTATTCTTTAACAGTAATTTTCTGGGTTGGTTTCTTTATCACTGGGAAGAACCCCTTCCCTCTAGACAAAATTTCTGGATCCGCGTCTGTTTTCTGACAGCCCTTTCAAAAAAAGATTTTAAGGCATAACGTTACATTAAATCCTTTCAAAATAGTTCATAAACTTGTTAATCAATTTTGATAATCCAATAATAACCGTAATTAAAATATTAGCAATATTTTTAATATATTTAAAAAAAACTCAACGAGAACAGTGATTTAAGGAATCACTGTCTAGTTAGTATAGTATGCCAGGGCATCAACAATCACTGGCGGATTTAAGGGGGGGCGTGGGGGGCGCACGCCCCCCCCCC
>PRKT01000034.1:1515813-1538455 GCA_003671525.1 Saccostrea glomerata | reverse complement strand
CCCCCCCCCCCCCCCCCCTAAGATTTTCAAAGTATGATGTGACTAATATTTAGTATGCCATATTTTGGTACAAAACCAACCAAACCACTGTTATTCTGCCTGGTTTTACTCTTAAAATGCACAAAAATCCAGGAGCTTCCGTAGGCTGCGCCCCCTGGGCCCCCACCATTCAAAGTATATAATATGACTAGTATTAAACACGTCGTACTTTGGTACATCACTAACCAATACCACTATTAATTAGTAAGTAATAAGTAATTAAATCGTTTATTATAGTGGCATGTGTTACAATACAATAAGAATTGAGAAACATTCAATACAATTATTATTCAAACAGACCTATATGCCACTTTTAACAAAGATAATTGAAAAATATGCACTATTATTGTGCCTGGTTTTACTCTAAAATACACGAAAACCCAGGAGCTTCCGGGGGCTTCGCCCCCTGGGCCCCCACCAGGGCTTTGCCCTGGACCCACTGGGGGCCTTAAGGCGGCCCCCAGACCCCTTGCCTCAACAAAGTTATCCACGCCCCCCCTAACCACAAATCCTGTATCCGCCCCTGACAATAGTGGGAAACATAGGATAATTTGCATAACGGGCGAACCCGTTATGCATAAATTATCCCATGTTTCCCACTATTGTTGATGTCCCTTGCATACTATACTAACTAGACAGTGATTCCTTATATTTCCATTTCATTGTGAAAAAAAATTTGAAGATTTAAACTTTAAAAATGCAAACATAGATTTAAATTACACGTGGATTCCCACCCCAATTTCAATAGTCCTAGCCCACTGACGTCAAACACAACGGCAGTCGCACGAAATTTTCATGCATATTTGGCCTCCTTAGCGTCAGATTCAGAGACAGATGCGCACGAGATTTGCATGCATACTAGGCCTCCTTAGCTCCTGGCCTATCGACCTGCCTAATTTACATTTCGGCAGAATTATCAGGAAATCAACTCCGCAAACTTTCAAAGGGTTATCATAGAGAACAAATTTAGAAATGGAAATATTCACTGTTCATAGGTTGGTTTTCTTTAAATTTTGGCGCGAAATCTAACTCGTCTGTCCCGGAACTAGTAAAATTTTCGCATGAAATAGGCAGCACTTCCGGTAGAAGTGGCAGTACTCTGCGACTTTCTAGCACAGGCGATATTTGACTAAAGATGGCAAGGAAAAACGGTATTCGATCAGGTAATGTTCATTTATTAAGTTCTCGCGGTTAAACGTACGACTAGCATTTGTAGGCCAACTTGTTATGTTTGAGAAATGATCGTCTGTTTATTTTGTGTGACATCGGTTTTCATAACAAGCAATGATACTTCTGCAACCTGGAACAATTTCCCACGAAACTACGTCAAACAAACGTTTTATTTTTATTGTTCTGTCGTATTTGTTAAATTATAGCTATAAATTGCATAGGTTAGTTTATATAGGGGGGAAGAATTTGTCTACATTGCAAAAAAAGAGGGATGTATTAAAAACCGGTTTCATGTTGACATCAGTATATTTATGTAACGTGCCGTATTTTAACTTTGATATTCCCTGGCATTAAATGAAAGGTCTAGATGATTTCTATTAATTGACTATCTGCTTACTGAATTCTTATGTAGCTTCATATCCTTGTATCTCAAAAACAGCTACACCATGGAATCCTGAACCAAGAAGGTGTATTGTTTACTATCAGCTTAGTAGGACAGTATCCGAGTTGTGTAACATAAAAAGATAGGGAGACGAGATGTCTAAATTAATCTATCAATAAAACATTATATATACTTGCAGAATTGATTATGTGCTTTTGAATTAATATTTGTTAGGCCATGCATGTACTGTTAAAGAAAAAAATGTAAACTACGTAAGCATTTCAGTATATATTTGAGATTGCCAGTCTGTAATATTGATAATTAAGTTGAATGCCATATGCAATAGATTGATTCACTAAAAGGACAAAATTTTCAGTGATGTCAAATGAGACTATTGTGTCTATATGCTAGTCAAAAAATTATGATGTCTTACCCTAAAAAAAATGTAATCATTGAAGGGGTTAGCAGTAGTATTGGGAAGAAATTGAAGTAAAATATATTTAACAAATTACCAATTTTGCATGACATGCACACAGAATTGGTAAGCTTTAAAGCATAAGGATTTTTAAGGGATCAATTAAATAAATGCACAGTTTCTCTGGAGCCATGCACATCAAACATTAATTCTAGGTCTATATATGTTCTGATTGAGTTGACACTGCTAAATTTCTAGGGCCTTCAAACCCTTTTTTTTTTCTTGGATACAGTGGCCATGGTCAAGTTTAAAGGAAGGGGCATCTTTAAAATATTGAAAAAAGCTTTCTACATTAAATTCATATTCTTAGAAATTTGGGTTTCTGATGTTTTGTTATAAGTTAAATATCTGTTCTGCTATATACAGGAATCTGAGTAGCAAAAGTTATATGTATTCAAGTACATGTATATGCTCTTCAAAATGGACGATGACAGCTGAGAAAATAACAAATTTGATTGGGAAAGAAGGTACCTTTTTGGAATTGGAAATGGGGCGTTACAATGACCCTATATACATATGACTGAAAGCACTGATTTCATCATATATTATGGTATTCTGGATAAATCCCAATCTTTAATGTTGAGAGTGCCATCAGGTCTTTCCATTGATTCCAGTTATTGGACTCTATAATAAGTGGCTAGGGAAAGGTAGAAGTCACATATTTTATATGTATTTCTATATATTAGAGCAATGGCAGATTAAGGAGTTGGTTGGGGGCATTAAGTTGTCCAATGAAGATAATCAAATCATGGTTCTCTCTTTGAAAAGAAATTATAAAATTTTCAGGCAAAGGGTTGCAAATTTTTGAAAGGTTTTATTTCAAATATAGTTTAGGAGCTTCTGGGAAGCTGACTTCTAAATGTTATTTCGTCAACCCTTATAATATATGGGTAGTTTATTTCAACCCAATTCTCATCAGTTATGTCAACAAAATATAAAAAGACATCATTTTTGGATGGCAAACTAAAATCCAGGAGGTCCTGGGAACTGTGACCCAGCAGGGTAATCAGTCAAGAACCCTGGTGTCTATAATCAAATGGCTCCTCTCTAAATTTGAATCCTGGATCTGTCTTTATATAAGTAGGAATGTAGTTATCAGTCCAGAAGTAGTCCCTCCACTGTTGTAGTCTCGTTTTCTTCCCTACATATATATAATCTGTAACATTTTATGATCAAGTAATAATTTGTTAGCATCTTGACCCTATGAAACTCTCTTTCCTAGCCTAAGTGAAACCATTGATCCTCCTCATGTTTTGATCCATTGATCCAAATCCTAATGCACAGGTAAATATATAAGTACTACCTTTGCAATAGGTAAAGGTGTTTATGCCTCACACTTTCTTACACATAAATATTCTGTTATACTTCAAGCAAATTTGGATTATGTGTGTTCTGTACAGTCTATCTGTCAAGCTGTCACTATTGCAAAGATCAGAGGGACTTAAAAAATATTTCCAGGTTCAATATAAAAAGGATCTGGTTATGTATGCTACCAAAAATCATCAAATTAAAGATTTTTTAAAAAGTGTGTGGTTGGATACTGATTTTAGATGACGTAGGGAGTCCTGATAGATCAATATCAGTGTCGAAGGAGCATTGTCATCATTGTGTTGAACTGTTTAGTTTGGCAGTTTGTATAGGGGTATATATGTAGAAGTACTTTAATTTGATATTGATTTTCAAATAGAATGACCCAATTTTAATTAAGTGTAACCTTCTTATCAACTTATTAAAAGTGCTTATGGGTAATTAAAGCAATAAATTTCAACTGCATTCCCTGTAACTTTTATGGTAGCTATATTTAGTGACACACTGATGTATGGTTTGTGTTAATTACCTGAAGTCAGTTAAGTATACAATAACATGTACAACATTTAAAACTGAAATGATACTTTTATGAAAGTTATGCAATATTCAGACAAAGCCCGTTACATTTGGAAAAACTATGGGAAAAAAATATTTTATTGTTTGGTGTCTTGATTACTATAAATAACAATTAGGAAATAACAATGTTCACTGAGGAGAAAGGGTACTAAAGATGCATTAGGATTGGGGCTGATCCCAATTATAGACACTGGGATTAGAGCTGTAACATTGTAATGGAGATCCTGCATTTTTTTGTTTTACTAAACTAGGTTTTTTTTCCTCTTAATTCAGAGGTACTTCTTACACATAAATAATTGCAAGTTAGAATATTACAAATCTTACACCTTTTTTCTGTTCATAAGAATACACTAAGCAGTAGATGGCCACTAATGTATGACTAGACTTTGTACTAAATGGTAGTGAAAGCTTTGTATGTGTTCAATGGTTTAGGTCTATATAGTATTCTGCTTTTTTTCTTGTCACATTTATGTATACATACACATTACACATGTATAATACATTGCTTACAGTGCTGAAAAAATATTTTTGAGAATTGATAAGAACCCAGATAATGATGCAAGGAAAAAAAACAACTTGCACTGGTACTTGTGAAAGTCTAGATATGTGTAAAACACTCACAGTGCATACTTTCGTGAGAAATTAATTTGAAATTAAGTATGTAACCTGATTTGGTCTGTAGAAACCTGCATTCTTACTTGATGGATAAGGACGTATAAATTAATGCTGCTTTTGATAAACATCTAGCCTGCATGCACAAGTTTTTGTATGCTGAGGGAAGACATTATTTGTTTTGAATTTAAATGTGAAACTCTGCAAAGCAGGCCTAATTACTATTATTGATTATATGTTGATTTTGGATGAACCACAATAATTGATTTTGTCAGATTTCTTTTGTGGTCATTTCAAACATTACCCTGTACAAGTATTTTTCATAGCACATGTTAGTTCAAAAATTGTTAACATAAAAAAACTACAGGGAGGACATTTATAGTACTTCTCATCAACCATATGTCAACAACTGCATCATTGCATTTGTTAATTGGCTGTTTTCTTTGGTATTGTGGTTGGTAAATACAGCAGTTGTTTACGTAAATAAGTACATGGGGATTTCATACATTTTGGTTACTGATTGGTTCAACTGAGACTTCCTGTATTTGGTTACTGATCTGTGTCACTGGAGAAAATTACATCAGTTCTTTGAGAATATACTTATACCGGTATATTTTTTTATTAAGTAGTGCTGGAGTAGAATTAAAAGGTACTCCTTTGAAACTTGAAATAATTGTGTCACATTTGTAAATGACAATAATTAGAACAAGTCCTACAAAGCACCAATGAAAGTAAAAAAAGTATATAGTATATTTTTTTATATTTTGATAAAAAGTTTTGCCATGTTCATGAAAAAAATGTGAACAATATTGTAATCTACAAGCATAACATGTGTGTGGGAGATCGTTCATTTGGGATTCTTAGTCTTTAACATAATGAATGGTACTACTAGAATCATGATTTATTAAAAAGGTATTTAATTTACTGGCTCAGTATTATGATTCCTGGAACCTTGAAAAGCGTTGAAATTTCTTTTAAAGCTCTCATTGAGTATGCATGTGTTTGTAGACCAAAGACCTGATACAGTCCAGATCAATAAACTAGAAGGGATATTTTTACTAATTTAAAAGATAAAGCTGTTTTTGAAATTAACACACATACTGTTTAGAGTTGAAATTCATTTTGTTGTAAAATGTAACAATATTAGAGAAAATTGATTTTTTTTTCTACTTAAAAACCAAAATTAAAGCCAGAACACATTTTCAAAACCACCATTTACTGATTATAAACATTTAATTTTAATCCAAGTAAATATTATTATATTTATAGACTATCATAGGCTTATGCAGGAAAAGTGATATGTTGTCATTTTTGTCTTTTCAGAAAACTCAGGAACAATACACTTTGATACCAGAACTAAAGCAGTCATGGCAGAGGTTTCCCTAGCCCAAGAGAATATCAAAGAAAAGGTGTGTACAAAAAGGGGGTCATGATTTTTCTTATTTCCCTTAACACAATCAATTATAAAAGTATGACACATCTCCCACTTAGTGCACTGTTCTGAGAGACAAGGTTAATATACATATATAATACTTGTAGAATGGTGTTAAAATGTTTATAAAAAAGAATTTCCGTGAAATATTTTTAAAAACTATTGCTCCTGTAGTCTGATTTTACTATAGCTAAACACACAAGTCGGTAGACTGCACTAAAATACATACTGGGGTAATTCTGTTTATTGGTTTTTGATTTCAATGAACAGTGTTTCCATGGTTACTGAAAGTAGGAATTTCTGCAAAATGCATTTAAAACTCTACTTCTACAGTTTTGGTCTGATTTCAGTATAAATTTACAAAAACATAGACTACACTTCATTATTCTATATTTTTTTAGCTCTACTGGTCAGAGACCAGAAGAGCTTATGCGATAGTAATGCGTCCGGCATCCGTCCGTCTGTCCGTCTGTCTGTCTGTCTGTCTGTCTGTAAACAATTTTTCAAAATGCTACTCCTCCTACAGTTTTAATCTGATTTCATTATAACTTGGCACACAAGTAGACTACACTAAGATACATAATTCTGTGTATCGGTTTTTGATTTGGACGAACGGTGTTGGCGTTGTTACTAAAAATAGAAATTTCTGTGAAATTCTTTCAAAATGCTACTCCTCCTACAAATTTGGTCTGATTTCAATATAACTTGGCACACAAGTAGACTACACTAAGATACATAATTCTGTGTATCGGTTTTTGATTTGGACGAACGGTGTTGGCGTTGTTACTAAAAATAGAAATTTCTGTGAAATTCTTTCAAAATGCTACTCCTCCTACAAATTTGGTCTGATTTCAATATAACTTGGCACACAAGTAGACTACACTAAGATACATAATTCTGTGTATCGGTTTTTGATTTGGACGAACGGTGTTGGCGTTGTTACTAAAAATAGAAATTTCTGTGAAATTCTTTCAAAATGCTACTCCTCCTACAAATTTGGTCTGATTTCAATATAACTTGGCACACAAGTAGACTACACTAAGATACATAATTCTGTGTATCGGTTTTTGATTTGGACGAACGGTGTTGGCGTTGTTACTAAAAATAGAAATTTCTGTGAAATTCTTTCAAAATGCTACTCCTCCTACAAATTTGGTCTGATTTCAATATAACTTGGCACACAAGTAGACTACACTAAGATACATAATTCTGTGTATCGGTTTTTGATTTGGACGAACGGTGTTGGCGTTGTTACTAAAAATAGAAATTTCTGTGAAATTCTTTCAAAATGCTACTCCTCCTACAAATTTGGTCTGATTTCAATATAACTTGGCACACAAGTAGACTACACTAAGATACATAATTCTGTGTATCGGTTTTTGATTTGGACGAACGGTGTTGGTGTTGTTAAAAAAAATCGAAATTTCTGTAAAATTCTTTCAAAATTCTACTCCTCCTACAGTTTTGGTCTGATTTCAATATATCAACTTGGCACATAAGTAGACTACACTAAGATACATAATTCTGTGTATCGATTTATGATTTCAACGAATGGTGTTGGTGTTGTCACTAAAAATAGACATTTCTGTAAAATTCTTTCAAAATGCTACTCCTCCTACAGTTTTGGTCTGATTTCAATATAACTTGGCATATAAGTAGACTACACAAAGATACATAGTTCTGTTTATCGATTTTTGATTTCGACGAACGGTGTTGGTGTTGTTACTAAAAATAGAAATTTCTGCGAAATTCTTTTAAAATGCTACTCCAATGCTTCAAATTCAGTTTTAATCTGATTATAATATAATGTGGCAAGCAAGTAGACTACACTAAGAACATAAAGAGTCTTATTCAAAGATCATTATTCTCTTTTTTGCTAGTGTAAAGTTTCAATTCCCAACTGCTTAAGTACTTTCCTCTTCCTTTGCTATAAGTACAAACCAGTAGAGCTTCAGTCTCGACAGAGACTTCTGGTTATTGATTTCAAAGTAAAATGTTACCATGGTTGCTAAAAATAGAAATCTCTTTGAAATACTCTTAAAATGCTATTCCTTCTCCAGTTTAAAACTTTTGGTTCATGGTCTCATTATCAATTGGCATACAACTAAATAAGATTAAGAAACCTGATTCTTTCTTATAGGTTTTTGAAGAACAATGTTACCATGGTTATTAAAAATACAAATTTCTGTAAAACTTGCAAGGCTACTTCTCCTACAATTTATGTCTGATTGCAATAAATCTTGCCACAAAGAGAAACTAAATGAAGTTCATTATTCTATTTAATACTGTTGCAGGAGAGCTACAGTCCCACCAGAGACCTCTGGTTGTTGCCAAACAAATTTTTAACAATTTTTTTAAAAAAAAAATATCAGTTTTTTTTATTTTTTGTTTAAAAACACAAGGAATAAAATTGCAATGATTACAAGACACAAATCATATTTCTTTAGTATGATCTCGTGTTGGTTCATCCTCGCAAGCCAGGGGTCCTGAGTCAAAATGTTGCTGTTAGACAGCAATGTGTTGACTCAGGGTCCCTCAACTTGTGAGGCTGGTGCTGGGTTTAATTACAGAAAATGAAATGCACATTCTGTTGCATAAAATATCTAAAGAGTCAAGTTTTATTGAAAGTACATGTAAAGTGTAAATGTCATGATGCAAAAAAGAAGAAGGTATATAAAAAAAATTAATATGTTCAGGGCTCGACATTAACGCTTGTCCGCTTGTCCGGTACCAATGAAAAACAATTACGGACAAGTGAATATTGCTGGGCACTTGTCCGATTGGACAAGTGATTTTTCATGTAAAGAAGTCTTTGAATAATAATAAAAAAACAACTGTTGATTTAATTGATAAGTTTATCGAATACAAATGGAAGCAGTACATAAACCCGAAATTCGATCCCGATATCAATCGCTATGTAAGTTGAAGTTTACACTTGATCGGGATCGATATTCACTAACTGCATCCATACCATTGCATGGCATGGATCTTGCGATGTTTGCCGGTTTGGAATAAATCTGATTGAATACGCCAGTTTCGAGATTGTAACTCTCCTGCGATAGAGGCGCGAAAAGTATCCATTTCAGCATGGAGGTGGGACAGTTTGATTATGTATACAAACGTGCATAAATAAATGAACGATGTCTATGGCTTTTAAAATTTATTTAATGTTATAGAAAGATAAAGATGTTAGTCAGTGATGCATTTTATGATTTTATCAAGCTCACTGTGTATACATGTATTTATAAATCTACTTTCAATTATAGGGTACTTGAAAACGAAATAAACGTCGTGGTCTTCATATAAGTAAAAGATTTTCTTGATTGTACAAACATTCTCTAAAAAGTTAGTGGGTTTTTTGAAGTTATCATAAGGTAAAAAATCAATGTTTCATTTAAATTGCCGACATGTAATGATCAGATTCATGTTTACCGTATTTATTAGAGGTCCATATATCTCTTCCTTCGTCTAAAAAATCTCATATCCACTGAATTTTCGTTTTTGTTCCTATTTTTTTTATTTAAAAAATGATACCTTTACTTTAAATCGGTTGTTCTCGAGTTGAACAGTGCATCCTTACAATTATATAGTTACGATAAACCACGTTTATCGATGATGCGATATATCCAATAATAAATATCTGTCCCACCTGTTTGTTTACGCGGCAACCAAACTCCCCTCCTCAACGAAAGAGCGCACCAAGAGAGATAATCTCGAAACTTGCGTATTGCAGATTCACTTGCAAACATTTATGTTGTTGTCAGGTCAGGTTGTGTAGATAAAATTTTGTTTTATATGTGTTTGTCTTTTTTATCAATAACAAGACTAATAAATCAAGCACGTTTAATTTTTTTTCATTTATGTAATAGTTTTCAAGTTGACAGAATAAGATATTCAATGAAAAGTTTTTCGGACAACTGAAGTTGAAGTTCGGACAAGTAAATATGTTGGTCACTTGTCCGAATGGACAAGTAGGGAAAAAAGTTAATGTCGAGCCCTGATGTTTTAATTGTTTAACTCTTAGGTCAATGCAGTACGAGAGGTTATCCTGGGGAAGAGCAACAATGAAATAATTTTAGTCTTGCAGTACTATGAGTATGATGTAGCCAAGGCCATACAAGCTTACTTTGAAGGTAAGACAGAATTTTAGAAGCTTTAAGGTTTAACATTCCAGAGTTCTGTACCTGTTGTCAGAAAAGAGCAGGAGGAAGATCAATATCCTAAAGTCAACACACTACCTGTGTCATGTGTTCTTCTTTACTAGAAGATCTGCAGGAAAGTGAAGAAAAAATTGTGGGCAGTTAGACTGATGGAATAAGACACTTGATATATGTTTTTAACAGTTTGTCTGAAGTTAGCAGAAAAAATAAAAAGGCTGTTAGTCAGGTCAACTTTACAAATAAACAAGAAGAACAGACCAAGTACTTTTAACTGCACTGTCAGGGTTTAAGGGCATATAATTAACCTTTCTGTTCATTAACCCCATGGAGAGTTGTCTCTCTTATCAGAGGGTCAGTGAGCCTTAAATTCCATCAGATCATAGGACAATGGTTTTCTGATTGTTCCACTCATTAAAACTGAAGTTCACTCTCCATAGCTTTGAAATTGAAAACTCTTGGATTATCATCCATTTCCAATTGATTTTTTTTTCTATAAGGCCAGCTTCCCTAGAGATGAGTTTACTTAATTAGGATACCATATAACTCACTCTAAAAGTTTAAAGGATGAAATTTCTTGTATTCTGTATTCAACATCAGCTAAGTCCATGAAAAATGCAATGTACTGTTAATATGCATTGTTAATGTGATGATAAATCATCTTCAGCATGCTTTAGATGCTTTAATGCAGCATTATACATAAGTCAGGATAACAACACCAGTAGGAAAATAAGATGTTTACAGAAGTGCAGAGGGATGATCAATGTATGCAGTCTATCATGAATAGAAACTAAAATTTTTCTATAGTCTTTTACAAAGACTTTTGGTAGTTAAACAACTTGTACAAGTGAAATTAATTATAAATTTGTCCATAGGACAATTGTTATTTTGTTCGCAGCATAACTTTGAATCCAAAGTTTGCAGCACATTAGCAAAGAAATTGAATGTTTAAATTCGTTTTATGTGCATGTATGTGGTAATCAACATATGTAGGAAAAAAGTTTTAGCAAACCAAGGCACAATTTTATCAGTCATGTAATGCATCCATGTTTCAGAGATGGATTTTTAAATAATGTATCAGAACGGAAAAGATCAAAGGAGGTTATATCCTTGTATATTACTGTTGTACTCATCATGTAAATATGAAGTCTTAAGAAGAATGGCTTGGGAATTTTTTCAAAGCTTTACTTTCCTACCATATTGTGTGCATTAATATTGATTTTACAATGCAGAAAATCATTCAGATTATGTAATTTGGCTTGAATCAATTTTTGAGAATTCATGCAAAGGTAATCTTTAGCCCTTGGTATGCTTATGTAATACATGCGTAGCTACTCATACCAGGTCTATGGGAAGAGAAGAGGTGAATGGTAGCATGAATTTCAATGACAGAAGAATGATAAACAATGTTTGTTATTAATTAAGATGTTAGTACTTAAGATTTTGATTTATGAATTTGACTGTTTTTTTACAGATGGAGCTCAGAAAGCCCTAGAGGAATGGCATTGGTCTGGAAACAAGGTACTGACAGTGAAATGATTAGTGTACACCTATTGAATGGATAGGAGGATAATAGGAGGATAATGCCCCCTTCCTAAGACCTATTTTCTAAGGGAAATATTGAAAATTAAAAAAAAATTGTGGGGGTTTAATTTCAATTGTTTTCGAGCTGTGAAGAGACCCGCATATTCATGTCCACCACGAAATGTAGAATGTTACATAACTACTCCGATTCTTCATCCACAAAATCAAATCCCCACGAACCAAGAGTTTCTCCTTAAACCATGAAAAATTGACCCCATGATTAGAGAAAGAATGACACCTGTATGGGGGGTTTATGCCATGTTAATTCTGGTGCCTTTCTTGTTTCAGACACCAAACAAGAAGAAGAAAAACAAAAAGAAGGCTTCGTCCAAAACGGCCAGTGAGGAGGGGGAATCCCAGTCCCCCAAGAAAGAGGCCTCCTCACCCATCCTGTCTAACGGTATACCTGTTAAGGATGGTATACCCAACGGAATCATGGTTGATGGTGAGATAACTCTATACAGCTTTGTATATGTACTGAGATAAAACATTTTTAGAGTAACGCAAATCCAATTTTAGATAACTAAATTCAAAAATTATAATTTTGGGTCTTCAAAACACTGTATCATTGATAAATGTATATAATTGACACAAGAGCTAGGTTGTAGTACAACTTATTTTAAATGTTTGAGACTTTGAGTCAGATAGTTGCATACATGTTGTGCAGATCAAATTACTTAGAAATAAAAGGCATCACTTGACTTGATCTTATTTATAGATATCATTTATATGGGTCATTTTCCTCATTTCAAGTACATTGTATGCAGGTCATTTACTTTTTCTCTCATTGACATTTCCTGATTCCTTATAATTAAGTGGAAATTGATTGTGATGTTTAAAAATTTCAAATTAATGCTTGTTAAGTTATTTATATACCAAACTTGTAGTTTCCTTTAATTTACCTTTTTTTAAGGTCAAGGTATTCACTTCCAGTTCTGTAAACATTCTTGTATCCATCTCATTTTATTACATAACATCTCGAAGAATATTAATTAAATTCTTATGTATGAATACGGATTTCAAAATTCACGTACCCTTATATTACTTCATTAACTATCTTTTAACGAAACAAAATCTTTATATAACAAAGACACAGAACCAACAGGAGGGGGACAGGCCTCTATAGCAGGTGAACAGGAAGCTAGCTTGTCATCACAAAATGTTAACAACAATGCCTCCTCCTCGAGATCATCCCCATTAAAACAGCAATCACCCCAGCCCCAAAGGCAGCAACCCTCATCTCGGAACTCCCCCACAGCAGCATCGTCACAGCCCCCGAGGGCGGGGTCAACCCCCCAGCCACAGAGGCCACCCCACAGCCATCCCCACAACAGACAACGAACTCACTCTGGTAAGAATGGAGTCCTCTCTAGCTTGAAATTCAACAGAATTATTTTGTGTAGTAGGGGAGGAATGGCAAAATTTGAACAGAGGTATAACAGACCTTTATATGACATATTAGACCTTAATGTTCATGTATACAATACTTTCTTTTAAATAATTCCAGGTTCACATTCCCACAGACAAAGGACTGCCAGCACAACTTCTCAACCAGAACATAAACCAACACACTATAAAGCACATCATGGTAATTTACTGTAGTTACATCAGCTGTTTATTCTTAACTGTTTCTCCTTTGAAATTCAATTGACTTTGTGTCTTAACTCATAAGAGATGTTTCTATATAGTCCAAAATTTTATTTTTTATCATATCTGAATGATGATTAAGTTGGTATACATTAATTTGATAAATTATGAACTGTCCAGGTTCAGTGTATGTTTGTTATAGTTGCATCTTTAATATTAAATTGATTTGACTTGTTTTTAGGGTTAGAGAAGTCGGTGAAAGACTTGCATAGACAAACTGTTGCATTAGAGAGATTCCGAATGGTTTTAAATGAAGAAGTAGATAAAACCTACAAAAGAATCAAATCGGTATTTGATGAAATGAGAACAAGGTAAGATAATATTAATATATATGATTGTCTGTAGAAGTTGCATAAAGAAAGAAAGATTTAACAGATGAAACTTGTAAATCTTAAAAATAGACATTATCAAAATAGTATTATTTGTATATGTAAATACTAGAATTGGTATAAAATTCTAAATTTCATTTTTCTTGTAGTTTAAACAACAGGGAAACAGAACTCACTTCTGAGATGGATAAAGTCAAATTGGCAGCAAGTGAGTAGTGTTTGTGTTGGATATTTATATAATAATTTGCCAGCAGTGACATAAAGATTGAGTCTATAAAGTTAATGCACATGTAAATCAAAAACTACGGTACAGCAACACTGTTTTCTGAGGATAGCATCTGGCTTGAAGTACAGGTATTCTAGAACAGAAAACACAATGAAGTGATGGTTTTTGTCAGAAATTTGATGATAGTATATGCATGTAAATATATATTGATTTTAGATGACATCTTTGCAATGAGGCAGAAGAGAGCAGTAGAACTGAAAACAAAAGTAGACAGGTCAGACAACATGAATGATCAAGAATTATCTGAACTTCGCTCAGAAATAAAGGTGGGTATGAAATTAGATTAAAGAAATTTCTATCTTTCTTTTGTATATCTTTTATTATATAAGTAGATTTGTGAAATAGCTTTATACTTTTATATGTTATATTTCAGCATTTTATAAGTGAAAGGAAGATAGATGAGGATTTAAGTAGGACAACTAGGTTCTTATATGACTCTGATCACCTGAAAGAGGTAAGTTTCACAGTTTTAAAACAAATGATTGCACTTCTGATTAATTTTCTGTCAACAGGATTTCTTCTTGAATAAAATTACAATTTTGATGTCATAATTTATGAACATATTTTAGAGGCAATTTTTTCCTAAATAAGAAAATGTGTTGTCAGAATTTTCCCTTGTCAAGTTAAAATGTCAGGTTTACTAGTCCCACTGATTTAGTGCTTTGGAAATGTTTTCATGAGGACTGCTTCAACATGATATTTTTCTTGTTGTAGGAGATTTGTCAATTTGCTGAGGGTGAGTACTAAACAGCTGGCTGGAGACTTATTTTCATAAACAATATTATTACATGCTTTAAACATTGTTATAAAACTATCTTAATTTATTTATCATTAAAATATATTAGACAATAAAGTCAGTTTAATTTATCGTGTCATAATTTATAGACTGCCAGTGTGTCAATTAGTTGTGCTTGGCATTCTGTGAAATTCTATTGAAACTCATTTTCAGTTGTACCGGTCAAATGTTCATATTCTGCCAGACGCCCATCCATGAGTTCAGTAGCCAGTAGCGGACCAGAGGAAATGGACAGTCTAGCTTCTTCTCTCAATAGTCCAGCACCAGTCATTGTAGGTCAGTACCTGAATAGAACTGCATAACGGAAGGTCCTGAAATTATATAAACAGTGAACACCGTCATCTCCAAATCTGTATTTCCTCATTAATTTCTGAGGGAAGTTACTCATTAAATTTACTGCTACTTCCTTCATACTTGATCAGTACTTTTTTGAAATTTATAAAATCCTAGGGCTTCATTGTTAAGCTTAAGTTTGGGTTTTAGAATGGGACACTGAGAGTAGGGGGAGGGGGCTGGGATATTTGATTAGTAGTTAATTCTTTTATTAAATGTCAAAGTTAACAATTTTTTAAAGACTTTTTTTTCAAGCATTTAATGACAGTGCGATCTTAGTTGTGGCCTTTATCAATCTTACACAAATGTCCACTCTGCTATTTGTGTTTTGATAGTCAGGTTGACAAGTAGAAATCATTTATCAGTTAAGGGAAAGGTTTGAGTTGAACCAAAGTTGGAGGCTGTTATATCTTTGTGTAGAAATCTACACGATTGTTATCTTTATTCTAAAAAGTTTAGCGGAGTGACCATGCAATCTCTTGTCTTGTTTTATGTTGATAGATGTAAATTTACTTTACAGATTCAGGACATGAAGTTGAACATGAATCTCTAGGTGTCAGTGAAGCACATGAAATGGCAGAACTTCAAAGGAGGCTGAAAGGTTCATTACAATTGCAGGTGTGTATTATTCCTGTATTATTCAGACTTTTTAGAACATAAGCATTCAATCTTGAAATTCAGAAGTAAAATAAATGTACATAATGATCAATTCTTTTTTTAGTATTAAAGCTACATGTATTTTTGTTCTTTTTGTAGGGATACATGAAGTCAGAGGGAGAAAATGACCAAGCCCATTCACCCACAAAGTCTAGTCCAATGTCCAATCATACTAACTGTAAGTTATAAACAACTTCCCTACAATTTGGCAAGACTCAAGGTCTCAAACATTTAATAAAAATTAGCAAAATATTTTAATTTGTGGGACATCGTTTTTGACAGTTTTAAGCTCACCTCAACTGAAAGCTCAAGTGAACTTTTCTGATCACCTGTTGTCTGTCCGTCTGTAAACTTATCACATTTTCAACTTCTTCTTGAGAAACACTGGGTCAATTTTAACCAAATTTGGTACAAAGCATCTTTGGGTGATAGGGAGTTTTAATTGTTAAAGTGAAGGGCCAAGTCCCCTTACTAGGGGAGATGATCAAGAAAAGACAAAAAATAGGGTGGGATAATTGAAAAATCTTCTCAAGAACCACTGAGCCAGGAAAGCTGATACTTATATGGAAGCATTTTGGGATAGTGTAGCTTTTAAATTGTTAAAACCATGACCCCCCAGGGGTAGGGTGGGGCCACAATAGGGGATCCAAGTTTTACAAAGAAATATATGGGGAAAATCTTTAGAAATCTTCTTCTCAAGAACCATTTGGCCAGAAAAACTGAAACTAATTTGGATGTGGAAGCACCCTTGGGTAGTATAGATTCTAATTTTGTAAAATCATGACTGGGGAAGGGGGTACAATAGGTATTACAAGTGGGGAAATCTCGTAATGAACAGCATCACCAAAGTTACTCAGGTGAATGATGTGGCCCATGGGCATATTTTTTTTATGAGCCCTACAATCATCAAATCTTGACCCTTTGTTAATCACTTTGACTTCACTTTAGAACTATAAGCTATTTGTATTTGTGTTGTGAAATGGATCATCAAAACTTGTGCAGTTCTAGGGGGGAGGGATGTTATGACTCAAAAATTGGTCACTTTGTCCTTCTTATGCATTATTTGACTATGTGTACATTTATTATAATACTGTATGTGTACAGTATTATTATGATGACCAAAAATAGATCACTTTGTCCTTCTCATGGCATTATTTGACTATGTGTACATTTATAATAATATCATGTGTACATGTGTAAAGATGCTAATGATAGGTTTTCACTTGTGTTATTGAGTATGCTAATGCTAAAAATTAACCAGATATGCATCATGTAGTTCAAGATGGACATATCTAATCTCTAGGGTGCACTTCATTGAGTTTTGTTTTGTTTTGTTTTAGATGAGTTAGGAAGTAGTACATCACCTAAAACAACCAGTGAAGATAGTGCTGACAGGCAACCCAAACCCAGTGAAACACCTGAGAAATCATCTCAAAATGAAGCTGTGAAGTCGAGTTCAGAGTCTGATACAGCTAGGAGATCTCAGTACTCAGGAAGGGGCAGAGGAAGGGGAGGCAACTACAGGGGCCGTCCCAGAAAAGAGGGCAGTGACAATTACTACAGGAACCAGGGAGGCTATGAAAGGGGAGGATACAGAAGGAGGGGGGAGTACTACAACTCCAGAAGGGATAACGACCGCAGGAATTACAGACCCAGGGACGAACATCCTAAAAGTGCCCCCCAGAGAGGCGAGCGACCTCCTCGGAATGAGAGGCCCAATGTGGGGGGAGAGAATGTACGGCCCAAAACTGCTACAGAAAATGCAAAGGAACCTACAGCTAGAAAGGATTTAAACAATGTACCTCAGGAATGAACTTAATTTTCAATTTTTCTCTCTTCATTTTTGGGGGGTTTATTCTAGTCTCATTGTTACATCCTTTTCAGCTCAAGTGATCCTGTATTAATCACATTGAAATATCATGCTTTTGAATTGTAAAGAAATGGGGCTCTTCAAAGTTAAGTCTATTGGGACACTCTAAAGGGAATTTTTAACATGAAGATACATGGAAAAAATTGCATTAATTTTTTGTATGTGGACCCCAAATATAACTGCATGTATAATATTTATCCTTTTTGAATGTTAATATAAATTTTTATTAGTAATTGAGTGAATTTATTTTGGATAATGTAAGCAATGCTTTGTAAATGTCAGGTAATTGTAATTGCTATTATGCATAAAATGATTTTTTTTGTTCCTGTTTGCAATTGAAAATTGTTTACATAAATATATGTATTGACTTTGTGATAAAACCCTGTTACTTAATGTTTTGAATTTCACCTCAGCCATATAGATATATTGTCAGTGTTTGAAATATTTTGTCATTTGCTTTTATCAGTGTCATTAATGAGTAATTAATTATTCATTGTTCTTGATATACATCAGTATTGGAATTTTGCTTTTAGTGCTAAAAGACTTGTACTATTCATCTCTTTAAAAAACCAATGGCGATTAGTTTTATGATGGGTAACCCCAGGCCCGACCCTTTACTGAATGTAAACAGTATCTTGATAAATCATTCAAATGAATATATTTGTTTTGGGGAAAAATAGTGCATTGTGTCTAATTTTGTATTTATACCACAGTATTCAATGCAATCTATGTTTATGATGTATTGTTATTGTATTCTGGTATTGAAAAGTTGGTGAATTATATATAAACACACATATACCCAAGTTGTTTTTGAAGTTAGAGTAGCAATGATAATCATTTGACACACAAAATAATGAAGCTGTGATTATGGACAATGTTCTGGATTTTACAAATGTGATTTTAACTCGGTGGTTAAAATAGGAGGAGACAATCGCATCCCAGGGTACATTGTATATTATTAAACTAAAATTAATCTGTGATATGGACACATTTAGGACAAACTTTATTATTAACAAGAACAAAAATTTCTACAAAATTTATCAATATTATGTAGTGAAAAATCTGAATGACTTTATCACTCTGTGGAACATTATAAGTAACTAACCATATAACCCCCCCCCCCAAAAAAAAATAAAAAAAGGATGTGGAGTATGTAAGATTTATAGGTCACTAGGTATGTATAGCAACATTACATATTTAATTTATTATATAAATGGTTCATGTTGTTCAGTATATTGGAAATCTTATGTTTAGATCATTACATAACACTGGAAAATAATTGTGGAAGGACAAAAGTTGACATATATAAGCCACTTTAACTAAAGCATGATTAAACATGTAGATGTATCTAAGCTTGATCTTTACATAGAAATGATTTTTTAATTTAGGTAGGATTATTTCAAAGAGTGACTTTAACCCTGTAAACAATGCTTAGAAACAGATTGCTTCCCTTCCCTTGCTCCAGAAATTTTATTACAGTTTGTGTTTACATACAAGGTAAACACAATATTTTGTCTAAAATACTTGACTGAGAAGGTAATATTTAATACATGTGTATATCTTTCTACAGTTAATTTTTTACATGTATGTGTAAACTAAATGAAATGTAACCTTGAGAGTATGAATTTCTGTCTCATCATCTATGCATGCCCCATACAAACTATATTTTTAACTGATGTAGATAAACAACGACTTGCTTGTAGTAATCCCTTTCTGTGTTTGAATAATCTAAGTCTGTATATTTTTTGTATGGTCACAAAGTTTTATAAGCAAACAATTGCTTTCAAGAATATGTGTTATGTGTAACCTTTTTTTCAGTGGTGAACTATAATTAGTCTCCAATGACAAGAGGTACTTTTTGGTCAATTGTACCAGGCATCTTTATTTTTGCCCATTACAGTTTCTATTAAATGTAAAATTTGGTGCACAGTTTTCTTCATATATTTTAATTAACTTATACTCATTTAAGTGCCAAACAAAAATACAGAGAAAAAATCTGAAGTTGAATTTTCATGTCACCATTTTGAGGAAGGCAACCATAAAAATATTTCTTTTGCTATGTATTACCTTTTGGAGTGATTTAAAGGTAGAATTAGATTTACATTTACTTTAGACGTGGATATTTGTATGTGTTATTTACACCAAAAAATTTAGGCATGGGAATAATTCCACAGTGCTAGGATGATAATAATTATTGCTGATTAAAATATATGCAAATGCATCTGTATGCAGGAAAAAGTGATGTGGATGTTTTGAGTATAAATGACCCTCTCTTGTAAATTTCCATATTTACAGTACATCATATTGAAGGGTTAAAACTATGTTGTAAGTATGTCAAATGCATGTAGATATTAAACATCTGTGAGTGTTAATGTGTGTCACAGCAAAATTCCAATTGTTTCTGTTAGTACTTTTAATGGTACATGTAGATTGTATTATTGTATAATATTGTTTATATTAAATCATGACTAGGCACTGTGTAGACCCTGCCAAACATTCAGTGGTTTGTGTAAATCAGTATTGTTAAGAATTATTTTTTCTTGGCCATGAAAACCAGGGCTTTGTTTTCCCTCGCACAACTTGTTCATTCAAGCACCATTCTGCTATAAATTGTATGTATATATATATAGTTATAAAGAAGAGACAGCTAATTTCAAATATGTGTATATTATAGCAAATTTAAAAAAAAACTATTTTATAAGAATCAACCCAGTCATTATGTTATGTCCCATGAACTTATTTTGGGCTATTCCTTTCTTTCATTATCCATTCATTAACTTTGCAAACTTGGATTGTATAGGCTTATCATTACACTTTTGCTTGATCTGTTTATTTTAATTTTCATAGAGGATGGTTGTTTTTTCTTTTTGTTATTGTGTTGATATACCATCACTTGTTGCCTCGTTATATGTGTGGGTAAATTAATCATTGGTCCATTTTCACTTATTGGTAACTAGTCCATGATGTTGCTGCTACTTTTATGTTGAATTAGTTAAGGGAAGTTCTGCAGATAATTATTTAAGGATGTTGACCTTTAAAATCTTGTAAAAATGTGTATTCATAATATATATATATATGCATAGATATATATATATAGATCTATATTATTAAAACATATCAATGGCACATATTGTTTTATCATCAATTTGTCATTTATATTTTACTTACGTATAGCAGTGCTTTTCTAATATGGATGGGAAAATCTAATACTGATCTTAAAGAAGAAACAGGTTGAATGAAGGTCTGAAGATACCTTACTTGGTCTGTGTAAAATATTACAGAAATCTTGAAGAAAACAATCTAAGCATACCTATGCTTCACACAAGAAATGACAGTTTATTGTCTTTACAAGCTCACCTGAATTAAGCAATGCATGTATGCATATATCAGAATACTAAAATATACAGATTTGCAAGAATAAGGAGGCTATTGTTTAGCAAAAATAAAACCTTGGTATTCTTTAAAAGAAATAGTTGAAACCATGAAATTTGATTTGGAGAGAACGGAAGGATTTGCATGTTGTGACCCTTGGGCTTCTGTGTTTAAAGGAAGGGGTATGCTAAATTTGTAACAAATGAGTTAGTAGGTTTATTTGTAACGAATGAGCTAGGTTTTTGTTAATTGTGGAAAAACAAAATTGTGGAATGGTTATAACTATGGATTATAATTTGAAGAAATCAGTAAAAGGTTTCATTTCTTCACTTGTTATGAAAAAAAAATGTGTTACCCTGGGCCTCTAATTTAAACGAAAAAAGGATGTTCTTTAAAATTTTTATAACAATGAGTTTAATGTTGTTTTCGTTTTTTTTTTTTTTTAATACTTAGAAATTCAAGAAAAAAGGTTCTATGTAAAAGAAACCCCAGGTTCATTAACCCTATATAATAAGAGAGATAACTCTAACAATGACTGTGGGTGCTCTCTGTTCTCAAAAATACCTGTTTGAAATTGTATGAATAGTGATTGGACAAACAAGCAAATGGAAAGAGGAGTGACCGAAAAAAAACGCCCTTGTTAACCATTCATATGGGAGAATACGGCATCTAGGCTTCCTGTTATTTACCGGGAGGGGGGGTATGCAATTTTTACGCAGAAAATGTACGTCTCACACTCATCATATCTTTAATTTCTTGTGCCGATCTTGTTTTGGATGATACAAGCATTGGCGTCGGAAGCAAATTGAAAGGGGGGGTGCTACGTATAATTTTTTTTTTATACCTGCAAACATAAAAACTGACAAGCAAAAAAAAAAAGGGGAACTGTCCGTCCAAACGAGGGGGGTACGGTTACTTCCAAGTTTTTTTTTCCAAACAACACCACTTTCCACATTAATTTAACCTAGACTACACCGTGCCTGTGGAAAGTTCGGGGGTAACCTAAGCCGCGATGTTCAATGTCTATACTAAGTCTATCTTTGGAAAAAAAAAAGGGGGCTAAACTCCCTCCCCGGTTCTGACGCCTATGTATTTTCAAGTTTGGACAATTTCCTGTTTTTTAATTTTTTTTGCTTGTCATGTTGTTTTCAGCCGGGTAGCTTGAATTTTCAAAAACGATTCTATGTCACTGTTCTCTCGCCTGAAAAATATAACTCTATTAAAGTTATTTGTTGGATAATTGAATTCCAGTTTAATTGACATAAAATGTTAAATATTTTTATACTAGTTACTCTTTATAAACTGAGTTGTTTTTCAGGACCTTCCACTGAACTGAACTTTATTTCACGACAGATCGTAACTGCTCATGCGTGTGATTCTAGGGACGGGGCTTTGCAAAGGAGTGAGGAGTTTTATAGGTAGGCGAAGTCCGAACCAGGCTACACCCCATGCATACTAGAAACTCCCCAGTCTTTTTTCTGCTATATTTTATTTTGAAATAGCACTTTTCAATAAAGAAGAGAAATATCTTTAGTACGCACCGTATTTTACACAGACAGGAGAGCTAAAAAAAAATCTTAAAACTAGAAAATTCTATTTGGTGGGGGGGGGGGGGGG
>PRKT01000034.1:1467050-1505986 GCA_003671525.1 Saccostrea glomerata | reverse complement strand
CTATAGAAAGATAGAAACCTATTCTGAATCGTAATAATTTGCATCAATCTGAAAATTTATTAGTAATACATGTATCACTATTGCTGGTCTGTTATTTCAAATAGCACTCATTAGTAATGTATAGTTCAATAATTATTTTTTCTCAAATCTACACACATCTTGAAACATAATTTTTTGTATCAGGATTACATTTTGTACACTGATGTTTGCTGCTACTTTCAATGTAGTCTTGTTACTTGTTTGAATTTGTTATATTTGGAAATTAACTTTTCCTACCATTTTAGTTACTTAAAAAGTAGAGGGAGAGTTTTCTTAGAAATATTTGGTCTGTCAATGAAGTGCACACCACGGAATATAATTAACATTTTTGAAGAAATTGCTGTGGAATATATCATTTTTAACAGTGTCAAGATGGAGTGGAACTGTGAAATTAGCATTTACTTAAACTCAAATAAATTAAGACACATAATTTTAAACCAAGATGGAAATACTAAATTACATAAAATCATTTTGGAATTTATTATGTTAATCTTTTCTCTTGCTTAATGTATGTCACTTAGGTCACACATCTTTGGCATGTGTAAGAAATGTATAAGAAATGTATAAGAAATGTATAAGAAATGTGTAAGAAGTGCCAAAAGGCAATGCTTGTAATGAATTAGATCACATTTAGCAAATGGTTGTGTGATGGAAATTATTCTTATTATAAGATATGTAAACAAAACAATTCAAGATTGTACCAAGCTAGCTGCTAGGCTAGATTTCCAGATCTATTGATGTGTGCGCGGGCTAGGCTAGCAAACCATTGGAGATAATAGTGTAATGGAGCTAATGTAGACACTATATAGGTTCTCTTCTACAGCCCTAAAAGGTCTAACTTAAAAAATAAAAAAAGTTACTCAGTCTGATTCATTGGTCAGCTTTGACAAGAGAAGTGGAAGCATTCTGGGATAGTGTAGATTTTAAATCATTCAAATCATAGCCTCTGGGGGTAGGTTGGGGCCAAAATGACTATTACAAGGAGGAAATCTGGAAAAGAACAGCAGGGCTAAAGAAACTCAGGTGAACATTGTGGCCGATGGGCCTCTTGTTTAAGGTTGCTTGGATAAAAGTCTTAAAAGCTGTTGTTATATATACTAGACATCATGACCAAGTTTCTGTAATTGAAATAAAATGTAATGTCATGAAGTAGTGGTTTTATACTTGAAGGGAAGATCCCATCATCTTGAGCCATGGTCCTGAGTGGCATATTGAACACAAAAAGTGTCTTTTTTTTTTGGAATATTTTTGCCTCTTTTCTGAGATGTCATGATTAGCCAATGTTTCCATCACAATTGAAATCAACAATTAACTCATCAAGAAACAAGAAATGTATCGTAAACTGCGATTGGGTATTGAAGCTAAAGGTCGCATCAAGGTTCATTTTCCAACTATGCTTTACTCACATTGATCAAATGAAACTCTCATTCAACCATGATCAGAATGAAAAAGGATCGTAAATTTTGGCCATGGTTTTGTGACAACTGGTAGTGATTGTCTTACCAAGCATTTCTCTTACATTAGCACCCAATCAATCTGGTCAATCTTTGGTCAAAGTTTTCTTTTCAAAAAGACTAAGATTTTTCAGGTGAGCTCTTTTGCCCTCAGACAATCCTTGTGAATTGGGGTTTGGTCATGCATTACAAAGTAAACAGCATTGAAGGAGTAGGTAATTTTCAATAAATCAATTCAAAATATGACAGGAATTTTAGGCTGAGTAGTACTTGTTTAACTGTAGAGGCAAAGGATACTTTTTTAGAGAGTTGGTACGAAAAGTAAATCAATGTATCAAATATAATTGTGGACTTAAGTTGTTTTCTAGACAAAAGATTTTTGTTTTCCTTCAAAAAGTGGCAAGAAGATTTTCTTGTCTGGTGCTAGTTTGTGATATATGCAGTGACTAGCTGTGCATTGTTGTACTGGTGCACTCTGTGTTTTTTTTTTTTGAATTGCAAATTATGCAGTGAAGACTGGGATTATACTCACATTAGCATTCATTTACATAAAAGAGCTTCACCTGGAGACATTTGCTTCTGTTCTTTTTCATCATAAATACTTGTCAATAATTTTCTTCACCCCTCTAGAAAAATATTGGTCACAGATGTCCCTAGTACCTTGGAGTTTTATTTTAAAATGATTGAATGGGGTTGGGATTTAAATGGATTTAGAATCTGTTAGATTTATAATGTTAAAGGGCCTGCAATCAAGGCTCGTGTGGAATTGTTGAAATTAAGATTTTTTATATTGTGTTCTAACAAAAAGCAAATGTAGTGAGGGGAAAATGATAAAAAGAATTATCAATATTTTTCATCTACAATCAAATTTACAACCCCATTAATGGTTCATGTTTTAAAAAGGAATAAATGATAAATAAATAAGGAAGAAAATGATAGAAATGAAAAATTTCATGATCCTGTTCTTGTAATATTAAGCTCCATATGGGTTTGTTTTACATAATATATTTTTTCATTAGAAATTTGTCCATATAAGAAAAGGAGAATTAAATAAATGCACTAAACTCCTAGCTATAGGTGTTGCAGTTTATGAGATTTGATTTGATGTACCATTTTGTCATGTGCTGACCCAGACCCATTATTTTGAGGCATGATAACATCTTGTATTCACATCAATTGGAAGATTATGAAAATTAGATATAAACAGGCAAACACCAAGTGTTGGTCTATGTATCTCATCCCCTAGTTGTCGCGTTCAGTTCAGCTCGCTGGTGACAGCCTAGCAAATTATTGATTGTTAACCTGGAACTTGGCTGTAGTTGAAATACAGGGAGAAGAGACAAAATTCGCCAGATCTACCTGTCTCTCTGTTAAATCATTGTGTATGAATGGAAGTGGAGATATTCTTTCTCTCTGGTCTTGGTGTTTAATTAT
The DNA here is from genome assembly GCA_003671525.1 of Saccostrea glomerata. Classification (NCBI taxonomy): domain Eukaryota; kingdom Metazoa; phylum Mollusca; class Bivalvia; order Ostreida; family Ostreidae; genus Saccostrea; species Saccostrea glomerata. The sequence goes on along the minus strand of PRKT01000034.1, from coordinate 1,503,059 downwards.
CAGGCCTTCATTTACATAAGAGGGAATCCTTGTCGCAAGAGAAAGGGCCGCATTTGATAGCAGGGATAGATTCGTCAGTTACTAGGCTGTCTCTACAGTCATTTGTCTGTCAGCCAAACACGATTTCATACCATATGGTCACGTTGGGAGGACATTTCCTAGGCCCGTGACTCCGTTTGGTGATCAGAATTTTATCTCTAGGTTGTAATCACACAGCCAAGTCTGCTAGGAACTTTTTAATTGTGAAAATTGGACTTGCTGTTTGATCGGGAATTGATATTTCCCATTTTAGCCATTTGTAGATATTTTGGGGTCTATAAAAAGAGAACTGTCAGAAGGCTTTCCGCTTTTGTGGTTAACTGTATTTTTTCATTCAAGAAATTTCTTCAAAGGAAGTGTATATATGGAAATTTGATGTGCATGGATAAAGTTCTGTGAATTACAAAGAATTTATGGTGGTGTGTCTAATATGAAAATGACTAGCAATTGATTCAGTTCATTATTAGTGTTTATGAGAATAAGCCCTGGGATGTTTCCTTATGGATAAATCTATCAGTGATATTACATAATCAGAAAGGATCTTAAACCCCCGTAATCCAGAAAGACACTTCTCAGTCACAAAAGTATTTCTGTGAAAATTTAAAAGAAGGGAGAAAAAAAAGAAGTCGATAAGATAAAAATAATGGGAATAACTGTGTGACCTTTAGAACTGGTGCTTGTCACAGGTGGACCTAAATACATAAATAAATGCTTCCAGGGGATGTATATTACTATTCCTCCAATTCCTTAGTCTTGTGTGTTCAGCAGAACCTTGAGAAGGAGGACGCACCTGAACCTCAGGTAAGGGAGTCCCATCAAACGGGACACAATAGGGATAGGTAAGGGAGTCCCAAAAAACAGGACACAATAGGGATAGGTAAGGGAGTCCCATAAAACAGGGCAGGGTAGGGATAGGTAAGGGAGTCCCATCAAACAGGACGCGGTAGGGATAGGTAAGGGAGTCCCATAAAACAGGACGCGGTAGGGATAGGTAAGGGAGTCCCATAAAACAGGACAAGGTAGGGATAGGTAAGGGAGTCCCATAAAACAGGACAAGGTAGGGATAGGTAAGGGAGTCCAGTAAAACAGGACACGGTCAGCATAAAAACCTTGGGTAAAGATAAATTTTAAAGCTCTGGCCGAGGAATGCAGGAATATCAAAAACCAATTAAATAAAAATATAAATGAAGTGAAATATTTGAGATACTAGTAGTAAAAATTCTACTATTAAAGGTTTATATAAAAGATGTCTTTTTGTTGGATCAAGATGTGTACAAATACACAAGTTTTGTATGGGTCTTAATTTAAAAAAAAATTTACAGACATGTTGATAAGAAAAATGTTAGATGATTTTGATAAGATTACAGGAAATCTTCAAAGAAATATATTCAGAATTTTTTTTAGATAAGTAAATTAAATGATTAACAAAAAAATTCCATATGATCTTGGTGATACACATGTATGAGCAGAAGGATATTGAATATCAGTGCTTACAATCAAATGGTTAGAAACCCTATCGCATTGTTGACAAAATATCTGTTATCAGAACAGATTCTTAATAGCGTTAATGTTTATATGTTTACAAGGAAAAAAAGATTGTTTAATGTGATGCTTCAGGTATTTGGTGTAGAGCCTTGAAATGTTGTTTACATGATTATACAATTAGTCAGTGTTGGGCCCTAATTCGTAATTATAGTCTATAGTATTTCCCTGTCGTTGTCCTCTGCCTAACCTCCTGTATATTCATTCATTCTGATTTCTGAGGTATTTGATTTCATGTTATTTCCATCTTTACAAGTATAAGGCTTTGTGTTTGGAACAAAAGACGATTGATTTTCAGGTAAAAGGAATTAAAAGGAAATATCACTACGGGTTATTATAATTCTATGTGTCTCTGCATTCAACTTTAATTTTCCCTTTTTATAGGAATTGTGATTTTCTCTGGGAATAATTAGGCATGTTATTGGGGTTTCATTGCATTAACATTAAGAGAAGCAATTTGCGCCAAAAATCTGCAAAATGAATAGGTGTACCCAATAATCAAAAAACAGTCTTCAACAAACCTTGGTAGTCCAATGTCTAGGACCTGAAAGAATTGGGAGCAGACATGTGAAAATTTCACACAAGCCCAAAGAACATGTAAATTTGGAGGCTTATAAACCTAAATCCATATTGTTTGTAACAATTTACTTAAACTTTTGATTCAAATGAAAAATGAATCAGATATTTCATTTTTATTCATAAATAATGTACATATCAAATTGAATAACATCAGAAACATTGAATATACTTAGACAGTTTATTTTGATTAATTCAAATTGAAGCATAAAGTGTAAGGTCAGATTCTGTGATTTCCAACTTGAAGACTTTCTTTGGTATTTGAGATATGAAATAAATGCACTGGTTGAAACAATGGTGTGACAATAAATGCTCTCGGAAAAATGGTATTCCTTGGCTTGAAAGACAAATAAGAATTTAATTGCTTTAATATTAAAATTCATGGCATGTAAAAATTTGTTTTGGCTAGTCTAATTAGTTGATACACGCCTGCACTGAAAAAATGGGAAGACTGCAAAATACTGTCACATTCTTTAAATCCAAAGAATGGTGAAGATCTTTACATTTTAGACATTTTATAAGAAAAATTCAGTGCTTCAAATGTAAATAAGGAGTATTCTATTATTCGGTTAAAAGAGCTGACATTTATTTTGAAGTATACTGAGTTGCAAGAAATGAATTAGCTCCCTTGAAAACATTGATGTTTCAAGAAGAGCTTGGACCCTCTGTTTATTTAACTCTTTCAACACTGAGTAACTTTTATCAAGCAACCCCCAGTACACTGAGTAACTTAAGCCATCATTGGAAAATTCATCTGCCGTTAGAAAAAATACAATAACTTCTTTATTTATTGAAATATTTTAATAACAGACACATCATAAGAAATATAAGACATTTTTCTTTTAGATGGTATGAAATTTATATGCATTTAAAATTATTTAACAAGACAAAAGCGCCAATAAAAAAAAATATTTTGTATTTTAAATTATCTTATGTAATATTTTGATAAATTTGCTGCTGTGAAGTTTCAAAATCACATATGTTCTTACCATCATTTAAAAGAGAAATTATTTCCGATTACAATTATATGCAACATGTCATATTTATTGCAAAAATAAGTCCAAAAAATAAATTAATAAAAACATGGTATTCTTGTATATTGAGAGAAGTCCGGGGCTTCGTAAACATGGTCCGTCTCGGAGCCTTCGTAGTCCGTTTCCGAGTCAAGTTTCGACGACTACATTTCACAACAATGTTTAATAAGCATATCTTTAATGTCTATGAATGTTTATAATGTCCAAATTCTTTTTTTACACCATATTTCGTCGTCAGAAACATCGGACATTTCGATATTTACCGCCATTTTGCTAGTTTCTTTCTTTCCTTTGAAATTCATCTAATTTTTCCTTTTTTCCCGTGATTTTTGCCATGTGGTCCGCCATATTTGCTACAGGATGTTTATATCAATCTACCCATAATTCATAGCGAAGATTGTGCGCAGAGAATACTTTCTATTTCTAAGAATAAACATGTTACTTTCAGTTTTGTGTCTGAAACCTCCACAACGGTCTACCGTGTTGAAAGGAGAAATTTTATCAGACCGTTGTGGAGGTCTACAGTGTTGAAAGGGTTAAGGATCAACACAAAGTTTTGTTCCCTGCCAATCCCTGGTCTCACAAAAGAACCTCATTTTCAGTTCTCCTCCCTATTAATCAAAATCTATCCATAATTTGGAAATCAGTCTCAGTTCAGTACATAAGTAACTCCTAGCTTGACTAGCAATTTTCTGTGACATTGGAAGATAAAATATACTATGTGTGTAATCTGAAAGAAACTTGAATGGAACAGCAATAATTAATATAGATGTCCTCATGGTAAAAAAAAAATTATTTGACATTCAAAGGAAAAAAAGGGGGAGAAATCCATCATCCCATTCATTCAATATTTTCAGGATGAGTAGTCAATGATTTGAATAGTGTATAGATTGACTGAACATTATCAAAGGCTGACAGCTTATCAGAGGCAGTCATCCCCCTGTAGAATATTACATCATAAGCAGGAAGCTTTATCCCTGTGTGTGTCTAGTGATACATTAGTCAAGTAAGGAAACTAGGAGCCTGATCATACCTGTCTGATTAGCCTAATATAAACTATTTAATTAGATTCCATTTATTCGTGTCAAACACCACTTTATTTTTAGTCTATTCAGGGTTTTTTTTGTGGGGGTGTTTCTCAAATAGATAATTATTGATCCCTCTAAAAGCCTTTGCGGGGAAAAGAAGGGGTAGTAAAATAAAAGATGTTATTTCTGGAAATCTGGAAAACTTGGTAGCTTTAGATAGAGCAGTTAATTGCTATTAGTTTATCTGCCATTTGAACATCATCATCTTCCACATTGTGAGTTAGCTGTTGTAAATCAGCTGAGCATTGAATGAAAGTCACCAAAAACGGAAATACAGGAATCAGATTGGGTGGGCAGATTTTATCTTAACTCGGTTTTCTCAGTCCAATTGACTGGTTAACCCACTCTGCCTTGCTTGGTTAAATTTCGTGCAAAGTAAAGAGAAAGTTGATACTTGTACATTTCCATGTTTTGTTTGTAAACAAAGATTTCAACTGACAGTAGAGGGATCAGACATCAACACATGCTGGTTGGTTTAATATCAGTGAAATCCAATACACATACTTATTACTATCCCCTAATAGAGAGATTATCAGCTCGACAGTGTTATTAGCTGTCAGTAAGCACTAGTAATGCTGTAACAAATCAGGAATACACATCAACTGTCCTCTAGTGTTAATAAGGGATGAACAGAGTTTACTAGGTGTTGTGCAATATATTTACTGTCCTGACTTGGTATTAATAAAAGAAAGCTCTCGGAATTCTCAGAAGGAAGATGTTTGTGTGGGATGGAGTCCTGGGGATTTAGTGTAGATTGATTACTCTGTTGGGTTAATAATACACTAGTGTCAGTATCCTGTAATTACCAATACTTAGAATAATCAATTAGACATGTACAGGAATCAATTTCAGGTTTTGTAAAACAGGTATTATAGACTGGAATTGAGGAAATGAAAGAAATCTGATGTGACAAGATATTATTTTTCTTATTTGATACATTTAGACTGATAACTTGATAAAAGTGTTCTACAAATCTAAAGGATTAAATTATATCAATTTGGAAAATAAATAAATCAGCAAGTGCAAAATGTTCAATTTTAGTCAAGAATTGAGAAAACATTTTCATCCAGAAGTGAGGGGAGCCATTTTTGTCCTACCTGCACACAAATGAGTGCATATCGTGCCAGTTTCTTCATTATACATTTATTTAAAATGTATCCACGATTACTGTCAGTCTATTGTGAAATAACAGACTCTAGCTTCTTTGTGACAAAACTTTCTGGAAATAATGAAAAATTCGAGATTGTTAAGGCAGAAAAAATCAGTCACACAGACCAACAGTTCAGCAAATTTGATCAGACATTTCAATTTTCTCTTAGTTTTGTCAGTAAGACTAATATTAAAAATTCAGTAAGACTAATAGTAAAAATTCAGTACATGATATTTACAGTCAAACCTTCTTATCTTGCACTTGGTGGGACTAAAAACAAGATATCTGAAGAATAGAGATATTGAGGTTTAAATATATAATGAAGAAAAAAAAGTGGTTTAGACTTGAGAAATCCAAATTATGTAGACATATCTGTGGTATTATCATTGTTGTTTGAGAAAACAAAAAGAAACTCTTCATATTTTAGATTTCTTTGTTTCTTTTTGTACAGGTCTCCCCCAAAACAGCAGGATTGAATCCCAATGCCTCTGTGTTTTTGAGCACTAAACAATGTAGCCCGACAGACACAGCTCAATGGGATGGTGGCATTACAGCTAATGGTATGTCTAGTTGTCAGTACATAACTGACACTCATTTCAGGAAAAAAAAAATAGTGTACTTGTAGAGGACCAGATGAGATGTGATGGTGAGGTGTCTGTCGCCCATCTGTTTGTCTGTCTTTCACAGTAAAGAATTCTTCAGAATGTTATTCCACCCACAGTTCTGCTGTCAACAAGTAGACTATGTTGAGATACATAGTTCTGTGTACTGGTTTTAAATGTGGGTGAATGTGTAACCATTTTTTACTAGAAATACGAATTTCTGTAAAATGCTTTCAAATGGCTTTTCGTCCAAAAGATTTTTTTCTCACCTGGAACAGATTTATTAAATTATAATTCTATACATTAAAATTTTTTAAAACAATGCTGTCGGTTTTAATGAGAACAGAATAATCTTGTTAAAATATTTCTCTAATTGCCTCCTACAGTTTGACTTGATTCACTGAAACCTGGAGCACAATTATTCTCAACTAAGACATGAATCCTAAGCACCAATTTTGCCATAGCAGTTAAAAAATTAATTATCTTTTGAAAATGTTATTTCTATATTGATTTGATCGCAAGCAAAACAGGTTTAGAAAATACTGTAAGTCGTTTTAATTCCAAAGTGTTAAAATTTCACGATTTCTCAAAAAGTACCAATCACGATTGTTCTAATTTCACACTGCAAGAAATTAATTCTAAATTTGTATAAACTTTAAAATGTTTTAAAAACTATTGTTAGCATACATATTGGGTTTAATTTCGCGGAAAACTGATAAATCGTGAACATAGCAAAATTAGAACCATAGTGATTATTTGTCCATGGAGTCCATGATGTTTCACTTAAATGCAAACCAGTAGCAGAGCTGCAGTCTTGCACAGGCACCTGACATTACTTATTTTTCTTTTAATAAAAAATTAACCCCCTACCTTATAATAAACAAGGTACACATCAGGTGCCATCTTGGATTTTTGTAGGTCTGTCACATCCACTTGTATTTTTGTCCGAAATTCCGTAAAATTAATTCCCTGCAACCATATTCTTTCTGTGGCCAGTCTTTCGAAGTCTAAACTTACTTAAAGTAGTAGACTAGAGATGTGTAGTGTTTTAATAGGCCATTCCAAGTTTTTTAGCTCACCTGAGCCGAAGGCTCAAGTGAGCTTTTCTGGTCAAAATTTGTCCGTTGTCTGTCGTCGTCGTTGTCGTCGTAGTCGTTGTTGTTGTTGTAAACTTTTCACATTTTCATCTTCTTCTCAAGAACCACTGGGCCAATTTCAACCAAACTTGCCACAAAGTATCCTTGGGTGAAGGGGATTCAAGTTTGTTCAAATGAAGGGCCACACCCTTTTCCAAGGGGAGATAATCATGAATAAGAGAAAAATTATTGGCATTTTTAAAAATCTTCTTCTCAAGAACCACTGGGCCAGGAAAAATGAAACTCATGTGGAATCATCCTCATGTAGTCTAGATTCAAGTTTGTTCAAGTCATGACCCTCGGGGGTAGGGCGGGGCCAAAATGGCCGATCAAATTTTTACATAGGAATATGTAGGAAAATCTTAAAAAATCTTCTTCTCAAGAAACATTGAATCAGGAAAGATGAAAGTAATGTGAAATTATCCTTATTAGGTTTTTGAAAGATGGGTGGACGCTAAACATAGAAAAAACTTGGAATGGCCTTATTGAACAATGGCAAATATTTTAACAATTGTAAATTGATGCCAATATTTGTATCATTCAAGAAGACAATTAAATATTGTGAGCTTTTTATTGCAATATTGTATAAAACCTTAATCAAAACATGAATTTTTTAAAGCATAGTAAAATTAAATACTTTGACATGATGGAAATCTGGTGTGATATGTGAATTTGACCCACAAATGTGTTATGGACTTCATACACAGAAAATAATCAAATGCAAGGTATATTAGACGACACCAAGTTTGGGGTTAAAATTGGAAGGAAAAAAAAGGGATATTACAATGTAATAATTTACACACAACAATATTGTGTTCTGAATCCCCCTTTTTGACAAAAAATACAGCAAGGAACTTGAATGATCTGGTGAATGTGTTGTGTTTAAGCAAACACAGTATTCACCGAGCAAATAGTATTTGTTGTAGTTATTAATATATATTTATGTTCAGAGAGAGAGAGAGAGAGAGAGAGTTTCCAGGATTTTTCATTTCTTTCATGTCTTCTTAGGCTACCAGTATGCCAATGGAGATGTAAGCTCACCAGAACAAGGAGGGGTCTACCAACAGCCGGACTCTCCCCTCCAAAGCAGTGTCCTGGGGGAAGATGCCAACTCCTCCTCAGGGTTCCCCAACTCAGACAACAGTGTGCTATCAAGTAAGTGAGGGTGATAAGCACTGGCAGTAGATAATATCTAGATCCATATCTTGGAGAGAGATCTTCAAGGTTTAACTTGACTGTTTACTTGCTATGATAAACTGCACTAGGTGTCTGCAGATGAGCTGTCTTGCAGACAGTAATGGTAATCTTCAAAAGTGCAAGATGCAAATGTTCTGTTATTGATTAGTGCATCAGTCTTCTGGAAAAATTAGTTACTCGGGTCTAACTGTAAAAGTTTTATAATAAAATGCACATTAATTTTAAAAATGCAGAAGGTTGAAAGCAGTGATTTTGATAGAAATGAATGATAGTAATTGATGTACTTTTATATATACACTGCTTAAACTTCATTAAAATAATGGAGAGAAGTTCCAATTTGGCAGTGTTGCTAAAGTTGGCAGTGGTTTATTGCTGTGTTGTTGCCAAATCGGGCAACTAATGAATATTTTCGCAATCGGCACTGAATGAAATGCATGTACATAGTCATTATTGTAGGACTGCATATTGGCATTATTGTAGAATCAGTTCTTATTTTGAATATAACTATCAGGTATACTGTAAACCAACTTTTATTCGCGTGTGAGAAATATTCGCGAGTTTAAATTAATTTTCACAGATTGACTTCAAACTGACGAATCGCGAATAAAAGTTGATGCGAATAATAGTTGGTTTACAGTAATTTTCATTTTGATTTCCAGAAAATTGATCTTTTAGTTTAAAAAAAATTTTGTTTCCTTTTGTGAAAAGTACATGTATTAATGAATTATAATTAATACAGGATATTTGATTTGTCAAACTCTAAAACTGAACAGATTTAAGAGAAAGAAGGTTGGAATTAAATAGAAGATGAAGGGATTATCACTGATGTAAAAGAAAATAATTCCAATTTTTTGGTTATTTAGATGCAGAAGATGAAGGGATCATTACTGATGGCAGTATGGATGAAGACAGCCTCAGACAACTGCTTAAAACACAGCTGGAAAACTGTTTCTCCAGGTACGCAGTGTGTCACTGTATGAGATGTTTGTACTATTTGATGTGTGTATTGCTTCCTGGTGAGGGTTGTTTATAGCAGGGTTGACAATGTAAACATAATTGTACATGTATGCTGTACATCCAGTCTGAAAATAGTCATAAGCCCTAAAGCAGATTGATAAAGCTAATCTTCTTTTGTACCGTGATTAGTGGTTTTGTTTTTGTCATTTATTTGACAGTTAACAATAACAATCAATTTCATTGATTACAAACAGCACATTATCCTATAACAAATTCTCCAATATAAGGAGGTGTACGTCAACCTAGCAGTATCTTGAGCCCAGATTAAAAACTACAGAGTCATAAAGACATCGCTGCATATGTGATGAGTCCTTGTGTACTTATAAAATATTCCAGCTGTTATCCATTTCCTGAATTAAAAAAATTATTTTTTTCATTCTCAAGCCCTGTAGACAATTTGATAGAATTGACCATTTTTTGCATTACTAAGTGAGTGTACTTAAAAGTGTAAAAAGATACATATTTAGTACCTAGTTTGCTGTATGTTCATTGATGCAGCTCATTGCAACAATATATATATTTTAATGGTTTGAGGGAACTTAATTTTGTGGTTAACACCTGAAGACAAAAGTCTCACGGAATTGATAATTTGACTGAGTTATTGTTCGTTGGCCACAAACAATGATGATTCTGTAATATATGACAAGTATTAGTATGCACTGACCACTGAGGAGCATGAAATGTCAAGATAAGATGCAGAAAACTAAATTCTAAATGTTATAGAATAAGTAATTGTTAGGTATAAATCTTGCTTTGTATTTGTAGGGGAGTGCTAATGTGTGTACTTTTAATTTTAGGGATAGCTTGTCCAGTGATACATATCTACAGTCCCAGATGGATTCGGATCAGTATGTTCCCATCTCAACCATAGCTAGTCTGGGTCAGATACAGGAACTGACCACTGACTTACAACTCATTGTACAACTGCTTCGGGGTAAGTCTCTATATCGGTACTGTAACATGGATAGGGTCTGTCAGCCGGGTAGCTCAGTGGTAGAGCACCTGCACGTATAGCGGAAGGTCCTGGGTTAGAGTCCAAGTCTTGCTGACATTTTCCCCTGCCTGACACACTACTCTATATATGATATAGGAACTTTTCATTGATGTCAGTTGAAACATCAGTGGTGATAAAATCTAAGGCCAATGCTTAGAAATATAAATTGTAAAGAGGCTTAACAAGGAATGGAATTTATAGGAGTTGATTGACCATCAAGGATACCATGATGAAATACTTCTCAAATGGCGAGTTCCCAGGTTGTGTGCTCAGTTCTTTCAGTATTAGAAGCACAAGAAATCATGCCAGTAATGCTAGGAAATGTCATTTCTTTTGCACCCACATTTAAGCTAACGACTCTGAGGTAATGATAAATGAAGTTGTGGGATATATAGGGTCCCAAGTAGGCATTCAAGGACACGAGACTTGGAAAGTAGTGATATTTGCGTGCTTGGAGGTAATGATTAATTGGTATTCTGTTAGTTTGTGAGGGCAAATGAAATCCCCAAACAGGAAACAAAAGGGCAAAAAGCATAGTTAGCATCCTAAGATCAAATGTAATAGAAATGTTCGGTTGAAATCTGAGTGGACTAAATGTGTAGTTAAACTGATTGATGTATTGTTTTTATGAATCGACAGCGTGATCTGGACATTGAGATGGGACAGTTGTTTACTATTTTTGTGTGGGAGAGGAGGGAAGCTGTGTCATTGGCTCATGATAGCAGCTATTTATGTATTTACAACATTAATGGAATCCCTTGGGTCACTGTTAAGTAATTTACATGATATTTCTGGAGAGATATTACAATTACGTGAACCAATGCAGGGATCAATAGAAAGACACAATTAGGATTGAAATTTCTGACATCCACATCAACTTTCATTCACCTTTATAAATGTCAGAAATCAGTTCATTGATTCAGGAGAAAATGGGTCCAAACATTCCCTTGTAGGTAATTTAATAAGTGAAATACTTGTGTATCTTAAGAAGTTTGTCCTGACATACTCTTTGTCAGGGTTATCTGCCTAATCTTGTGGAGTTTATGTTTACCAACTTTACCCAGTAATAGGGCCGTAACATCAGATAAACTTGTACCTATCTGACTTCCCTTACCATCACTATTACATTAGCATGTGTCCATGGCCCTATATCTGTCAGTGTATTATCTCAATACAGCTGACCTTATTCTGACAAGGTGAGAGAAATGACTGCAATGCCTGGTTCACCTGTTATTGAGTTTTAATGGGACATGGTAGAAGAAGAAGACACTTTGAGCCTGACCCATGGTTGACATACTGGCTACTGGAGAAACAAGTTCCCCATTAGAATGTATTGAAGATCCTCAACTTTTATTGTTTATGGTCTGAATGGTCAGTAACGACTAATCAGAAGGAGTTATTGATTATTTAATCCGTGTCTGGAAGACCAGTGGTCAGCCACGAATTATAGGAATAAAAATAATAATACTGATAAAGGAAGATCACATTTATCAATAATGCATTAGGTGCACTATAATGACCATCAATAGTGTGAAAACCTGTAATAGATTTTCTGTTGTGTCTTTTAAAGAACTTCTTATCAGCTATATATAATAGAAATATTGATAAAAATAAAGGCAATATCTGAGAGTACAAAGGCCATTTATGAATAAGTAGAATACTACTGTAAAGAATGATAACATGAACAGTTTTATAATAGAATTCACTTGTGTAATGATGTGATTTTAATTCCATGTAGTTTAAAGCATATTATGAACTTATCATATATATTAAACAAACTACATTTCAAACAGATCAAAATTAATTGTCACTTGCTGTGAGCATCTTTGACTGTTTTATATTTTTAAAATGCTAAAAAAAAGGATAGCAACTTTTATAATATTTGTTTGTTGTTTTAGAATGTGCAAGTGTTCAGGTTGATGAGAAAGGAGAAAAAGTGCGTCCAAACCTAAACCGATGTATCGTCATTCTTCGGGAAATCCCTGAAAGTACACCAGTTGAGGTAAACATGAAAGCTAGATTTATAAACAAATGTGGTTTTAGAGAACATTAAAAAAAAAAAGATCATTAAATAAATTCAATTTTTAAAAGGATGTGTCAGAGCATTTGAAGTTACCAGATAGGGATTTTTAACTTGGGTTTTTAATTATTTATAAGTAATTTTTATTAGTAAAATGCATGCCAATAAAGAAGATTAAATTTTTTTCTTAGGAGGTTCAAGGATTATTTGCTGGCGAAAATTGTCCCAAATTTGTGAGTTGTGAGTTTGCCCACAACAATAACTGGTACGTGACGTTTGACTCCGACACAGATGCTCAGCGAGCCTATCAGTATCTGAGAGAGGAGGTCCGAAATTTTCAGGGAAAACCCATCATGGTGAGGATTTCATTTGAGAAAAAAAAAATTTTTTCTTTCTTTTTGCTGGTAGGAATAAAAAGGCACTACATGTACTATAATTCTTCTGTTTGGCTGTTGTGGTAAGACTATGTCTTCACTATATGCAATGTTTGATGTTCTTGTACTGAAGGTGCATTTTCAAATGGGACATCTCTTTTTTTTTTACATCAGCCACATGAACATTACTCATTCAATGTCCCTGATTTCATTGCCAAACAATAAACATTCACATTGTAATCCAGAGAGTCACTGTAACAGTTTCAGATAGTTTTTTTTGTCAGGTGTGTTAAAAACAAAGGCTATTAACCAACCTTGTAGATTTTATGTGACCTTGTGTTTGGGTTACTTACTTGCAAAAATTTTTGTACATATGTTTTATATATGATTATCCAGAGGCCATATTACTGTGACTAATAAAACAGGTGTTGTGTGTATGGACTATATAGTTACAGACTTGTCAGGAAGTTTCTCTCTTTGTTTGGTGCCTTTGATATTCATGATCTATCAGTTAAATTTGAAATTAGACTGTGATCTTGGTGATTATCTTGACAATAATTCACATTTAGATATACATTTTTTTTTGTTTATTCCAAAGAGCAATGCTCTCTCCAACACTTTTTTTCCTGATGATACTTGATAGACAGTAGTAGAAAGGTTGTGTTAGAAAGTATCATGTATACAAAAATTGTCAGCGATATTGGTGGTGTACTGTGTGACAGACATACCAGTATACGTGACACTTTTCTACTCTGTGTGATCTTAATTGTTTTTATATGGCCAAGACAAAAGGTTGTCCAACTTGTTGGCTTGTATTTAATGGGAGAATGAATCTATTTATACACTTCAAAGGTATTTACGACCAGAAGATAAATAGAGATTGAATGGCCACTATCCGTTTCCTGAAATCGATTACAATGTTTCTTAACAGGCCAGTAAAAAGTGATTCTTTTTTCTAATTCAACAAATTCCACTGGTGTTGAATTACATAAGGAAGAACTGTACTGGGAAAAAAGCCTTCTTTTCGTGAAAAGTGGTATACATTGTGTGTATGTTATTAAGAAAGGGGAGGGGTTTGGGGAAATTGTAATGGATTGGTGATTAAGATGAATGTTTATAATTACAAACCAAATTATCCAACACAGATATGTTTATGTTTGGGAGGAAAAAAGGTAACATATCATGTTTTCACTCGAACATGCATTCTGATATACTTCATACTGGCATATTTGATGTTGCAAGCTGTGTATCTTTTTGTCAAGTAAAAGTAGCATTATTAGGAAGTAAAAGTCCAGTAATTGGCAAAATTAGACAAACACATTTAGAGTCCACAACCATTTGAAGCTCACAACAGTCAATATTCTTTTTTGGCACACTGATCTCTACTTTCATTATCTGCAAAAATAGGGGTCATTCACATACATATAATATTTTTTATTTGCAAGAATTTCATACATTTCTCAAAAATATATTTTTGATCTTGAGTGTCATTTATATAACTTTTAACCACATTGATGCAAGTGATGTCTAGTAAAGTTTCAGAAAAGCAAGGTTTAATGTTTTGTGTGATGAGCTTGTGTGATACAGCAGTCATTCACATATATGTCCTTACATATTTAACCGATATATTTTTACAGGCCAGAATAAAAGCTAAGCCATTGATCAGAATGACGTACTCCAGTAACGGGTACAAGAGCCGTTATCATCAGCAGTTACAGCAGCAACAACAGGCACAGGTAATTAGGGGTCACCTGTGTACACAACTATTACGTCTATATGCAAGTTTGAGGTTTATTGTAGATATTTTAATCTTTCAGTAATATTTACTAATCAGAACTTAAGAAATTGAACATTTTTTAAAGAACAATGATTCATATTTCAACAGTCAAGGAGGGTCTAGAGCTCAACATCATGAATTCAAGCTTTGGCTTTGAAATAAAAGAACTTGCAGCAGCTTGATGTATTTCAGAATTAAAAAAAAAAGGTTTAATGCAAGTTCTGTAGTAAAAGTTATCATAATTTACAACAATTATAGAATGCCTTGTTTCTTGTGTAGGTAAATGCCCAGGCCATGCAGCAGGTTGTACAGCCAACAAGTCCATCGGAGTCCCAGGCTACCGTGGCAACCATGACAAGCCAACCCTTCTCTACCCAGCAGGCCTCTGTTCCCCTCATGTCCAGCGTGCCCCAGTACATCAATGGACATCCGGTAAGGCACTTTTAAGTAGAAATATTGGGTTTTGTTTCTATTTTGATATGAAATGTGAAGATTATAAAAATGACCAGGATTCATGATTATGCCAAAACCAGATCTGAATGATTTAAAAAAAAAAAAAAAGGGTTTATAATGGAAATGTAATTGGTTCGTTATGAATGTATTGTTTTTAGGCTTAACCCCAGAGTAGATATGTAAATGATATATATTTTTTAGCAAAAAGAGACGAGGAAAGAATTGCTTACAGTTAATTCCTGCAAATTGAACAAATTCCTTAAAATTAAATACACATTGTACTTGTACTGTAGATCACTGAATTTTCAAGACACTTTATTCTGAGAGAAAGTCATCAACTCTTAGGCGAGACAAAATTTTCACGAATTGTGGTTTTTAGCTGTACTGGTCAGAGACTAGAAGAGCTTATGCGATAGTATTAAAGGTGTCCGTTGTCCGTCTTTCTGTCTGTAAACAATTTTTTAAAACGCTACTCCTACAACAGTTTTTGATTTGATTTCAATATAACTTGGCACACAAGAAGAATACACTAAGATACATATCCTAAAAATTAGTGCATTAATATTTGATGACAATGAACGATGTTGCCATAGTTACTAAAAATAGAAATTTCTGTGAAATTCCTATAAAAAGCTACTCCTGCTACAGTTTTGGTCTGATTTAAATATAAGTTGGCACACAAGTAGACTACATAAGATACATAATTTAGTGCAGTGGTCTTTGATTTCATTGAAACATGTTGCCATGGTTACTAAAAATAAAATTTCCTGTGAAATTCCTTTGAAACATTTATCCTGCAACAGGTTTGGTTTGATTTCTATCTAATTTGGCACACAATTAGACTATATAACAATGCACAATAGGGTTTATAGATTTTTGTTTTCAGTGAATGTTGTTGCCATAGTAACTAAACATAGACATTTCTTAGAAATACTTTCAAAATACTACTCTTAATACAGTTTTGGTTTGATTTCAGTTTAACTTGGAACACAAGTAGACTACATTCCGATACATAATTCTGTTTATTGCTTCCTGTTACAAAATTTAAAATCCAAGTGCTACTACAGACCAGAAGAGCTTTAGTCTCATCAGAGACTTCTGGTTGCTCTTATATAATCTTAAGGAATTTTGTTTTATGCAAGAATGAAATTTATGTTTGGAAGCTGTATTGCATAATTAAAGGAAAATAAAATTATTGCAAGTAAAAAGTGATTTACAATAAATGAAATTTCAAAAATTGATTTACATATAGTGTTACATTGATGTTTGTGCAGAAAAATGTCAATTATGGAATTGTTTCTCCTATGAAATTTAAGCAAAAGTTGCTAATAAATGTGTTTTATTTTTCAGCTTCCATTCTTTGCACCAAATCCACTCCTCTCTCAATGGCCCACTAGTCCGACTCTGCTGGACCCCAGCATGGTAACTATCCACCCACTTAGTGTTACAAGTTTTGTCTAAATCTCTCCCTTTATAAGACACTACAGGTTGTATAAATAAAGGCTTAATATTGTGTAGTCTTCAAAACTGTACAAACATTGTCTTGGTAAATGGGGATTCTCCATCCTTGCATTGTATTGTTCATGGTCCCTGGTGCAGTCTGGCTTATAAGCCATAAGTAATACTCCTGCTATTTGATTTATTCATGTCATTTTGTTGTGTAAAAAGAGAAAATGGTGTATTCCTCATAAAAAATTTTATGTTTTTATATCCCAGGGATGAATTTTCTGCATGTATTGTAAATGGTGATGTGAACATAATATTGGTGGTTTATTTTGCTTTTTGCTGCTTTTTTACTATCCATGCTTTTGCTATGTATGTTGAACTATGTGTTACTACATTCCCACAGAATGAATCTCTACTGCAGGTGCTGGCTATGAATGGTTACCAGCCCACCTCTATCAAGCTGAACACCACCGCCCCCAGGCATCAGTACAGCAACATGAACAGAAACAGGTAATGGCTGCAGATGGTCCGTAATTAAATTTAAACAGAGATTAAACAGAGAGTAGCCAACAAACAAATAAAAATAAAAGATCAGCATCATGAACTGCAAATCTCAACTAGGGTGCAGTTTTAGGGATGAGCAGCAAAGTAAACAAATGAATTTTTGATAAGAAAATTAGAGATTTTTTTTTTGAGAAATGACTAGGAAGCCACAATAAGGAGGAAAAGGTGATGTAAGAAGTTTTGAGCAGTATATTAAAAGATTAGAGATTTCCAATGATTGTATGCCTCATGTTTTGGAAAAAAATTTCTAAATAGAACCAAGAAACAAAACAATTACAAAGGCTGTAAGCACAAACTACTTGACGGGGTAGATGTTATAATGTAGGGACAGTGAATATTGAAGTTGTTTTGCTTTGATTGATACTTAAACTAAAAACTAAATTTAGTTCTACATGAGAGCAAATAAGAAGAGTAATTTTTGATTCTCAAAAGATGCTACAAAATCAGTTTACTTAATAAAAAAGGTCTTGAAATGTAGTTTAAAAAGTTTTTAAAAAATTTTAAAACTTAAAACAGTGACATTTACATGAATTTTTGTTTCCAAATAGAAACAATGGTCGACCAAATCGACCCAGTAACCAAGAGAGGATGGACAACCGACCGAACTATGAGAGAAATAACTCTATCAACCACAACCGAACTAGTCCACGACACCACGACAACCCTCAGATGTCTCCGGCTCAATACTCCAGCCGAAACCGCGGAGAGAACAATAATCATTCACACAGCTCAAGCATGCAACAGCAAGGGCACAATAACGTAGACACCAATAATTCCAGTATCTCTAGTCGACAATCAGACGGACTTCCACCCGTTCAAAGGTCTGTTAACATAAATTCCACTGAATCAAGTGTCTAGCAATATTCACTTAATCTTACAACTTATTAGTTAGCTAATTAGGGCTTAGTTCAGTATGTGTAATGCTGATTACATCAAGAGTTTAAAGGGGGTTACGATCAAATTGAAATTTTTTCAGTATTTACTATCACTTGAAGCTGACACTGACTGTATAAGTGCTGTTTTACAGGGGCTACAGAAGTCGGCGTAGACGTGAAGAAGATGGAGGTCCAAGAGTAAGTCTAATACAAGCCTTCTATTTCTTGGTCTTTTTTCTGGAGAAAATTATTTACCCAATTTTTTTTCAACAATAATGTCTTTTTTGTTAACATTGTTACTGCTTGTTTACACAGAGACAGCTGCCATCCAGAGAGAAGCCAGCAGCAGAGACTCAGTTTGATCTTGAAATAAACTCATTCCCTCCATTACCAGGCCCAGTGCCAGCAGTAAGTATAAAAACATTAGTAAATTGTAAAGATCAGCAAGAACGAGGCAGTCATGTTTCTACAGTTGTTGCATGGTATCCCAAATATGGGCATTGGAACTTCATAAATCTTTATAATGTTCTATCCTTTATAATAAAAAGAAGATGTTCTCTGTCACTTTAAATGGTGATTTGTGTAATAAATGAATGTCACCTCTTGATTGAGCATTTTAAACAAATATCTTTCTATTTTTACAGAATTCCTCATCTTCTAATAATGAAGTGTTTGAAAGCAAATTATCAGATGTTGTGAAAGGTACTGCAAAACCCATAGTGCGAGAAAATGTAATAAAACCACAAGTATCGCAACCTGTTCAACAAAGTAGCCAATCACAGCACTCGGAGCCTGTCGGAGTCCCTGCCAACCCCAGGCCTGCGACGCCTCCCTCACAACCACCAAAAGACAATTCTAGCAATAATTCTAATAATAGTGCATTAAATGGGGCAAGTGCTGGTCCCGCCCCCGCTTCTGTTGTAGCCTCTACTAGTTCCTCCGGAGGCAACAGTGCACCACCTCCAAGGATACCCTCACCTCCTGCTGTCTCCCCCCAAAAGTAAGTGGTGTCTGCTGTAATTTTTTTTTATAATAAACAATATGTCTTATAAAATATTGAATGTAACAAAAATTATGAGATAAAAGTAATGACCTGGTAAAGAAACAAGATGTGATCATACAAGCAAGATTATAAGGTTTAAACAAAGTTGATGCAGATAATATAATTTTTGATCAATTTTATTGTTGGAGAGCATGTATGTAGGAATCTGTTGAGAATGGAATGTAATAATATTAATTATACTCAGAATGTCAATATTAGCTGTGTAAAGCTAGTGAGCATTGGTGCCTGTAGACATTGTCTCAGAATGAAATCAATGATTAAGTTGATATTCAAGAAATCATTGAGTCCCAATGCCTTTGATATTTATTTGATATCCTTGAGAAAAGTATTTTTAGTTCACATAATTACTGGTATGTCTCAATGATTCAAAGTTGAGGTGTCAGTGATTGATTTTATTTTACTGGTAAAATTTTTACAGATGTTGGTAAACATGTATTTATTTATTTTCTTGTTCCCACAGACCACAGAAATCTAGTAGTATACAGGAACCTGTCGTAAATCATGTTGATGTGCACACCTCAACTGTTCCCAAATCAGCCCCTGTCAACCAAGTTAAAGCAGTATGTTGACCTAATATTACACTGTAAACAAATAACTTTAAACTTAAAGTTATGTAGTAGAGAGGGAAATTTTAACTGACATGAAGGAGCATTAATAATTCAGATTATTTTAGAAATTTTTATATTAACTGTTGTACTTAGCATTATATTTGATATTTTAGCAGGTTTCTGTTGATAACAATTCACCCGTCAAACTTTCCTATGCTCAAATGGTGCAGCGTGGTCGTGATAGTGATTCGGCCCCGGAATCGAAAAATAATTCAGACTCTGAATCAGAGAGTGTACAGCAGAATACGCTGAAGGAACAGTCACAGGCCAAGACCTCCACTGCCAAGAAAGACCAAACAGGCCCACGGAAAGACTCTGAGCTCCCTAAGGAACAGCGCCATTTCAGTGGCCGCCGCTCCAAGGAAAACCGTGAGAGGAGGGACAGGCGTAGAAGTGAGCGCGAGTCTGCCCGATTATCTACAAAGTGAGACAGGCTCAGAAACTGAGCTGTAGTTAAAGACAGATTTATTAGAAACTGCTAACTGGATATTGCCAAAGTTTTCAAAAAAAGGAGAAAAAGGATTAAAGAGAAATTTGTGAAAGAAAAAGGCACGGATTATGTATAGAGATCCCACTTGGATTGATCTGAGAACTAGTCTTGAGACATGCAGAGCAGAATATCCATTTACACTTTCTCTTTCCACTTGGTGCTTACCATATATTGCTCTCTCTCAAAATTTTTTTTTACAAAATTGAAATAGTGCTTATAAATTTAGAAATGAATTCAGATATAATCTAATTTTACTGGAGAAACAAAATTTACTCTAGAAATTAAGAAAATTAAATGAAATTTTTATTTTTCTTTGCTATTGAGATATTATACCTCATCAAATTAACTTGTGCTCACGTTCTTTTTAATATTAAAAAAAAATGTAATCAAAACTGCTAGAAGGCTTAGCAGATTGGTAAATATTGCGAATACCTGGTAATGTATGACCAGGAAATCTTGTTTTAAGAAGCTGTATATAAAGCATATTAGTGGAAAGTAGTCCCTTGGGACGTAAAGGTACTGCAGTGCACATTGTTAGAGGACGTTTTCACTAAGTGGTGATACTTGCTGTTGATCGTTATTCCTTCAACTGTTAACCAGCATTCAGTCATTCATTCTTTTGTCTTTTTGGTGTTGGATTATTTTGTTTCTGCAAGCTGTTAATTTTTTTCTCTCAATATAAAACAGATAAAAATCCTGAGGTGAAAACCTCCATAAATATATATCACACATGACTGGTGCCCCCCACACAATGTATTTTAATTCAGTTGATCAGCTGAGCCTAACTGTTTTGCCACATTGTTATAATGCCTGTGTTTTATTATTGTTAGTGATCTCCTTAATCGGTTCTTGTCTGAATTTATGAAGAAGAAACCAGACATTGAAGAACGGTCTACATATTGGATAATTTCACAATAACATAGGATGTACATATCCTAAATACTAAGGGCAGGGTATTGTAAAATATTGTTGCAAGTAATTATTACAGAATCATTAAATCTATATATTTTGAAATCTTGTAACTAGATAGTTGTATATGTTGAAATGAGTTGTACTATGGCAGGATTTTGTCATAATGTAAATGATGCAATTTTTTTTTCATTACCTATTAGAGGGTGTACATGTGTGGAAAGTTTCTTGTTGCTAACAGTTATGGGTTGTTGTATAAAGGATTGGACAGAGGGCATGTTAAATTTTTAGAATAGAAAAAAAAATCTTCCCAGCTACCAATTCTATGTATCTTATTCTTATTAAAAAATTAAATTCTTTATGTATTTAATAGAGCAGTCAGAATGTATAATGTTTAAAAAATACTTGTTTTTTGAGATTTTTGATTAGAGAGAAAAAGTGCCGAGTTCTTCTTTGTTGTAATTAATATGATTAATTAAAGTATACAGGTGCCCTCTGTAATTTGATGTATAAAGTGATGTGCAGTTGGCACGAATCTTTTGCTAATTTTTTTTTTTGTCTGCTTGAAGCTTGCATTGTATTGTATAATAGAATGTCTTGTTGCATTTGTTTTTCATTTATAGGTGAGTGTAAACTTGTTGGGTCTGTGAGTACACTGTATGTGATTGGTTGATTTCTTTTTGTTTTAATTTCATCATGTTTACATGTGACGATGTATTAATGTGAGGATTTTATGCTGTATAGATGTTGCTGCAACAAAAGAATTTTTGAAGACAATAGATATTTGTCAAGTTTGACAATGGTATTGTCATACCAATCTGTTTCTAGTGGACAATGCTTTGTTCCTCTGAATTAGATTCAGTAAGATCATGTAGAAAAGTTTGACAAGGTCGTCTTTATAAATCCTTTTGTACACATGAAATCCATGAGTGAAGATGGTAACATGATGAAGCTAGAACTAGTTTTTTGGAGCATCTGCTAGCATATTATTGTTTTGAATGTTTATGTATTATACATACATGTAGTTTGTGGATGAATGTTCACTAAGTCATTTGTTATATTTACATACACTTGTATTTTAATGGCTGCTCTTGTTACATTCTAACCTCAGTGCTTTAAAAATTCCCCCTTTATTTGACTTCTAAGTCATGGCAATTTATTACACTTCATTAAGCATATATCCAAACAGTTTTAAAAATATCTGAAATAGTACTCCATTGACTTCATAACCATGGTTTTAGGAGAGAGTTCATTCCCTTTCTTACAGAGTCCTACTGGGGTGTGGAACTAGTACAAGGAGATAATTTTCCTCTATTTCACAGGGAATAGAGGAGAATCTATGAAGGTTTACAGTATTGACTGTTATCTTGTGGGATGTGATTTGCATTCTGTTTTGGGAGTGAACGTTAACCACCGCTGTGGTTTTCTGGCCTGTGTTTTAATTCCCATTTGATCTCATAGGAGCTCCTTGCTAGTATCCCTCTAGGATTTGACCCAGTATAATGCCATGCCATTGGATGAGGGTGTTCCTTAGGGATTGGATATCCGAGTATTAAGGTGTAGTGGTGCTGACAAATTTATCATTTATAGTGCCATTTTTTGTTTGGTTTGACATCCTAAAATCAAGTATTTGGCATCTACATCCCCATGTTGTGTTCATATGCTTCTCCAAACCAATGTCAGTGATAAAAAAAAATGTTCTGTCTTTCTCCTACAATACTGATTTATTTAGGGCATTGGTAACTCATGTGATGTTGGTTGTTTAAAGACGTATTTACAAACAGGACAAAGTGAGGCTATTATAACAGTGTGGAGGAAGGAACGCCACATTTTTTTCCTGTGGAAAGGCCCATAATATGGAATAGGGGGATAAATAAGGTTGTGAATACCGGTACATGTAATAAAGGCTTTAATTGTGGATAAATGTTGGTATCAGTACTACATGGATAACTTGACATCGCGTCCAGCATTATTCTAGATGTTACCCCTCAGTGTCATCATTTCAATAGTCGTAATATTATTAAATCGGTGCAATGACCAGCTTCATTAATTAACAATATTCCAACTCAGTACTGTAATGGTGCCTGTAATCCACTGTTTACCTTGTTTTGATTGTGCAGCCATACAAGTCCATGTAGTCTTATTTGGAAAAATGAAAATATGCAGTATTGAGAAATGTATGTACATATTTGGATAAAAGACTTGAAGAGGGTGGAAGTTTGTTTGTTTTTTTCCCTGCTTTCTGATTTGATCAATCATTGACATGGGTAGATAGTCATCTTCGTAAAGATTTGTCATACATCCTAATAGTCATTTCTTGATCTAAATTATTTACAAATCACGCCCAGATTTAATGGGTCTCTTTCAGGAGAAAACAATAGTGGTAATGGCTATATGTAAGTCTCCTCAGAATTTTTTGAAAAAGATTATAAAACAGGATGTGTGCTTCCAAATGTCCTAATGTTGGATGTAAAAATCAAATGCTGCAAAAATACGTGATTCAAACCACAGAACACTTATCAGAAATCTGTACAGTTTTGGGTGCATATATAAGTATGCAAATATGGATATATATTATTATTATTGTTATTTATTATAAACCATTACTTGGATTTGAATGTCATAATTTTTATCAGTTCCACATTATATATTTTTTGCTTGATTTTCGACAGCTTATTTCCTAATTGTAAGAAATGTGGACTTTCCCTTCCAATCAAGTGATTTTTTGTTCCTTGTACATATTTTTGCTGCCAGCATATATAGGTGTAAATCATGTTAGATTGTCATGTATTCAGAAATTTATCTTCTTCAATTTTTGTTTGATCATTTCTGTGCATTGCATGTATTCGGTGAGTCAAAGCGTGTACAAGTTTTGTATGTATGATCTCATTGAATAGACAAAATACAACAAAAATGTTTGTCAAGTATTTATTTTTGCATTTAGTGTACCGTTTTGACTGCAATTTTAATTCAAGTTTGTCTTAACCAACAGAATTTTTTCAAACCTTAGTAATTTCTAAGAAAAGCATTACTTAGTATTATTTTAGAATTGCAAAACCTTTTAAAATACAACTGTAACAAAACCACTGAATTATGCAGAGAGCATTTAGCTGATAATTTAAAGATTCTTTTAAAGACTCAATTTATTGATTGTAATGTATTTGGGTAACAATACTGTGAATTTTCAATGAAAAAAAGTACAATGGAATTAAACAGGCATCCTCATCAGACTTTGTTGTTTTCAGTTGAATCACCCCGTTTTTATGCGCCTTAGATACACTGGCGGGTGCCGTAAAAACACGAATAAAGCATAGACAATAAAAAGAAATTAAATATAAGCATAGACGAAGGGTTTCCATTGCAAGTACTGATATTGTAGGACCAAATGAAAAACAAACCCGACACAAGAACAGACAAAACGCTCAACGGAGTCCAAATACCCAGACACCCACGGAAAACTCTTAACCCACGGCGCAATTACCACCGATTGTAAGAACGCAGTATTCAATACAAATAAGGCATATATAGCAAATGTATAGATGAAGCCGTATGATTGATAATTCATATATTGCTGGAATTTCAATATCGATAAAAATTTGCGATCCACAGAGAAGGAAATAATCGACAAAATCAAGCCATCATTGGATCAATTCGTAAATGTTAAGCGGGGCTCCAATCTGGCAATTAATAAAATTAAAGTGAACAGACAAACTAGCTAAAATCCCTTGGGTAGTAGTCTCGGTCAAATCTACCATCAAATGGACCCCATTTGTTTCCGCAGCTTTTATATAATGCCTTTATAGGAGAGGCACGCGTAAATGTAATCAGGAAAATTAATCTTGAAATTAATTAAAAGTGTATTTTGTAATAAATCTTGCAACACAAATTAAGAAACGAGTTTCTTGCTACTTTTTGTCTAGTTTGTTTCATCCAGCTTAATATATTTCGTGTTATTAATTTTTGATACCATCGATCGATTTTACGGAACTTGAATACTTTAATAATACCTATTGTGCTGAAGATTAAAACCATAGACGAATACGAAATAAAATCCCCAATGAAAAATTATATCGGGCGGATTAATAGGTGCAGGGAACAAGTTCTTTTGTTCTTTATTTGTAAGTTTTCCTGGTATATCTAACAAAAGGAACGATGCTTCAACAATGATCAACGATTACTAGTATGTTAAGCATAAAAAAGCATGCAATTTCACAACGAACAAAAGTTCGCCTTTGTTTGCAACTTTCATTATTTTTTTTCGTACATTACTTATATTTCATATGTGTTTTTAATGTCAATGTTTGTAGAAATCAATGTAATTTGATGAAGTGGAATGCCATTCATCGTCGGAAACCCACGGGTGATCTCGTCTTTACTTACTGATAAGTAAAGACGAGATCACCCGTGGGTTTCCGACGATGAATGCCATTAGGGAGGGATATGTTGCCTCTTCTTTAAAAAGAATGCTATAAACCATTTGTCTCATTCAATGAAAACCTGAGCTTCTAGAAAATTCCCCAGAAACCTGGACAAGCAAATTAAAAGTTCCAATTCCAAAATTTATGTGGTACTACATAACCCATATCTGCTGTAGTTCAAGATGGACATATCTAATCTCTAGGGTGCACTTCATTGTGTTTTGTTTTGTTTTGTTTTAGATGAGTTAGGAAGTAGTACATCACCTAAAACAACCAGTGAAGATAGTGCTGACAGGCAACCCAAACCCAGTGAAACACCTGAGAAATCATCTCAAAATGAAGCTGTGAAGTCGAGTTCAGAGTCTGATACAGCTAGGAGATCTCAGTACTCAGGAAGGGGCAGAGGAAGGGGAGGCAACTACAGGGGCCGTCCCAGAAAAGAGGGCAGTGACAATTACTACAGGAACCAGGGAGGCTATGAAAGGGGAGGATACAGAAGGAGGGGGGAGTACTACAACTCCAGAAGGGATAACGACCGCAGGAATTACAGACCCAGGGACGAACATCCTAAAAGTGCCCCCCAGAGAGGCGAGCGACCTCCTCGGAATGAGAGGCCCAATGTGGGGGGAGAGAATGTACGGCCCAAAACTGCTACAGAAAATGCAAAGGAACCTACAGCTAGAAAGGATTTAAACAATGTACCTCAGGAATGAACTTAATTTTCAATTTTTCTCTCTTCATTTTTGGGGGGTTTATTCTAGTCTCATTGTTACATCCTTTTCAGCTCAAGTGATCCTGTATTAATCACATTGAAATATCATGCTTTTGAATTGTAAAGAAATGGGGCTCTTCAAAGTTAAGTCTATTGGGACACTCTAAAGGGAATTTTTAACATGAAGATACATGGAAAAAATTGCATTAATTTTTTGTATGTGGACCCCAAATATAACTGCATGTATAATATTTATCCTTTTTGAATGTTAATATAAATTTTTATTAGTAATTGAGTGAATTTATTTTGGATAATGTAAGCAATGCTTTGTAAATGTCAGGTAATTGTAATTGCTATTATGCATAAAATGATTTTTTTTGTTCCTGTTTGCAATTGAAAATTGTTTACATAAATATATGTATTGACTTTGTGATAAAACCCTGTTACTTAATGTTTTGAATTTCACCTCAGCCATATAGATATATTGTCAGTGTTTGAAATATTTTGTCATTTGCTTTTATCAGTGTCATTAATGAGTAATTAATTATTCATTGTTCTTGATATACATCAGTATTGGAATTTTGCTTTTAGTGCTAAAAGACTTGTACTATTCATCTCTTTAAAAAACCAATGGCGATTAGTTTTATGATGGGTAACCCCAGGCCCGACCCTTTACTGAATGTAAACAGTATCTTGATAAATCATTCAAATGAATATATTTGTTTTGGGGAAAAATAGTGCATTGTGTCTAATTTTGTATTTATACCACAGTATTCAATGCAATCTATGTTTATGATGTATTGTTATTGTATTCTGGTATTGAAAAGTTGGTGAATTATATATAAACACACATATACCCAAGTTGTTTTTGAAGTTAGAGTAGCAATGATAATCATTTGACACACAAAATAATGAAGCTGTGATTATGGACAATGTTCTGGATTTTACAAATGTGATTTTAACTCGGTGGTTAAAATAGGAGGAGACAATCGCATCCCAGGGTACATTGTATATTATTAAACTAAAATTAATCTGTGATATGGACACATTTAGGACAAACTTTATTATTAACAAGAACAAAAATTTCTACAAAATTTATCAATATTATGTAGTGAAAAATCTGAATGACTTTATCACTCTGTGGAACATTATAAGTAACTAACCATATAACCCCCCCCCCCAAAAAAAAATAAAAAAAGGATATGGAGTATGTAAGATTTATAGGTCACTAGGTATGTATAGCAACATTACATATTTAATTTATTATATAAATGGTTCATGTTGTTCAGTATATTGGAAATCTTATGTTTAGATCATTACATAACACTGGAAAATAATTGTGGAAGGACAAAAGTTGACATATATAAGCCACTTTAACTAAAGCATGATTAAACATGTAGATGTATCTAAGCTTGATCTTTACATAGAAATGATTTTTTAATTTAGGTAGGATTATTTCAAAGAGTGACTTTAACCCTGTAAACAATGCTTAGAAACAGATTGCTTCCCTTCCCTTGCTCCAGAAATTTTATTACAGTTTGTGTTTACATACAAGGTAAACACAATATTTTGTCTAAAATACTTGACTGAGAAGGTAATATTTAATACATGTGTATATCTTTCTACAGTTAATTTTTTACATGTATGTGTAAACTAAATGAAATGTAACCTTGAGAGTATGAATTTCTGTCTCATCATCTATGCATGCCCCATACAAACTATATTTTTAACTGATGTAGATAAACAACGACTTGCTTGTAGTAATCCCTTTCTGTGTTTGAATAATCTAAGTCTGTATATTTTTTGTATGGTCACAAAGTTTTATAAGCAAACAATTGCTTTCAAGAATATGTGTTATGTGTAACCTTTTTTTCAGTGGTGAACTATAATTAGTCTCCAATGACAAGAGGTACTTTTTGGTCAATTGTACCAGGCATCTTTATTTTTGCCCATTACCTCCCCCCCCCCCCCTCAAAATGCCTAAAAATATATGTTATTTTTATCAAAAATATGTAAAAACTATGTTTTTTTTTACAATTATACATGTATCTACTACAAAAATTACATTACCAAAACGAAAATAAATTGAACTTTCATTCTAGTAAAGACTTCATCTTACCACTCAATGTACAGCATCCTGTTGAGGCAGTCTTCTCCGCAGGCCTCGTACCACAAGTCTCGGTCTTCCTTACTCGTCGTACAGTCACACAGCATCCGCCTAACATCCTTCATCTTCTTTGTCTTCTTCCTGAAAAACAATAACAGTCCTTGAATTTATTATTCTTATGCAAACATACCTACACATTCTAAACCAGGATTTTTAAAAATCATTGCATTGCAATCTAAGACATTAGCAGGTGATAATGTGATTAGACTAGGAGAACAGAATAAATTTATTGAATCAAGAGTGTTTACTTATTTGAAGTTTATGCTAAAGTAAAAGATAAGTACAAAAGAAAATTTAAATATAAAAGCTCTTTAAAGTGTTGAATCATAATCATTTGAAACAGTGTGTTAGTGTTTTTGTCTGGTCATAGACATTCCTCATATTTTATTAAGTAAATTTCATTAATTCATATTAAGTGAAACTGTTATGACTAAATTTAATCTATAGGCTTTAACAATTTGAAAGAGTTTCATACAATGATTTACCTTTCACAGAGATAGATATTGTCTTCTATATTCTCAAATGGGGGTTTCTTTGTCCCGCTGTCCTTCTCCTCTGATTTAACCTCCGTGACCTGTGATGTCACGTCAGCATTCTGTATCATCTGCTTCTCTCTCTCTTTCTTCTCCTTCTTCTGTGTCTCTGGTTTCGTTAGAGTTGCTGATGGTATACCCAGAAGATCACAGGACGGATCCCATGCATCGTAATTTTCCTGGACAGCCTTCCTTATATCGGGTAAGTCCTTGTCTTCAGCATTCTCCGTTTCTGACTGAGAAGTGGAGGAAGACACATTATCAAGAGAGGGAGACAGAGTACTCCTTGATGGACTTTCCAAGTCTAGTTCACTAAATCTCCTCCATCTGGACTTGACTTTCTCTGGCTTTCCATCCTTGACTTGTGGAGAAGTGGATGGAGGTGGGTGTGATATTTCACTGTCTTTAATGGCTTGCTTGAAGCCCAGCTTGATTGGAAGGTGTCTGTTGACATTGCGGGCTGGTTGTGAGGATTCCTCGATCTCTGAGGTGGTCACAGGTTGAGGCTCTGCTTCATCTTTCTTCTCGCCAGTTCCCATTTCTTCATCTTCACCATCAGAAGGTGTAGGAGTGCTTGTTTCACCCTCTCTGTTTTCTTCTGTTGTTTGAGATGAAACGTAACCACTTGGTCGAACTGGTGGAGAGAATATAGGAGGGGAGCTCACTCTTTGAGGCTTGACAGCTGTGCTTGGGACCCTGGAAGGGAATCTTGGGGTACCTGGTTGTTGTGGTACAACATTTGGCAAGCGATTCATTGGACGTATTGAACCAACTTCAGGCTGAAACAAAATTCAATTACGTCAATGAAATCTGACATGAAAAATGAACAGTTAAAAGTGAATTTCTTTGTTAATGCATTAATTCTTTTCTTATATTTTCCAGTTAGGGACATTTAGACAGTTGAGAAGAATTTCATACATGAAAACAAAAAATGAACTAATGAAACTGATAAAATGTTGATATCATATCATACCTGATTAAGTGGCTGCACTGGTTGACCGGGATAGCCAGGGGTCTTTGGAGGTTGTGCCACAGCTGCTGAAGAAATGGCTGACAGAATACTGGGCTGAGTGGGCACGTGCCCATACACAACAGCTGTCCTTGGCACTGCAGTAGGGGCGGGTTGGACTGGAGGGTGAACTAAAGCTGAACATGATTCATAATTCTAATGCAATTGTTTTGTAAAACATGTTTTGATTGGCTAATGCACTGATGTTTGAAGCAGTAAAACAAGCATTAACGAGCATGAAACTTTTTCATTGTGACGTCATAATAGTTTCATGTCACAAAACTCAACAAAATAAGACGTAAACAACAAATAAAATGCATGGATTGCTTTAGAATGGGAATAACTGATCTTCTAATTTGGTATTTGTGACTGTTAATGCTGATTTAACGGTCGCAAACATCCATTTTACAGGCTCCGCTTACGCGTCGCCAGTAACACTCAGTTTGCGGCCGTTAAATCAGCATTAACGGTCGCAAATACCAAATTAGAAGATAGTTATTTCCTAAATTAAAGAGAGTTATCTTTGTCTGCCATATTAGATTATTACAAGCAGCAATATACATGTAAGCTCCAGCTTTGTATAAAGTTCAATTCATTTTGCTACACAGACTTCACCTGAAGGATATCTCCTTCCTTGTCATTATGTTATACTCGGGTTCGACAAAATGATTTATGTTTGCTTCAGCAAAGAAAGTTACCAAATATATTGATACCAATTGTGTGAAAAGAGAAATAAACACAAAAGCCCATTCAGTAGAATGAAACCTAAACAAGACTTGCATGTTTATACTACTTACTATTACTAAAGGCAATCAGGTGCAATGAATGCCAAGAGTTTATTTACCCCAGTGCTGATATAATGGAATTTAATAAGGCACATGCGTATGTACGACTCGTGTTCAGCTTTAACCAGAGTTGAACAAATCCATGGCCAGAAACCATCATAATTTTTCATTCCTCATCTAGATCTACAAACCAGGAACCTCTATTGATTCATTTGCATAGCAATAAACTGTTAAAAAGTAAATTATACTACAGTCAAACCTTGTTATCTCGAAGGGACAGAGAAAAAACTTCCAGATTACCAAGGATTTGAGATATCCGAGGTATAAATACGTACTTACAGGCTTCAAAATGACTTCAACCTATTTGGTATTCTAGATATCTATGTTTGAGATACGGCAATTTAACTGTACTTGATACTTATAGAATCTGCTAAGCTAAACTAAAACAAAACAGTTACCGGTAGGTACTTAAAATCAAGCACCCCAGTTATTGTACATATATGTTTGCCTGAATTAATATCCATCACGAAACAATAAATTAATAAGTTCCATCAAGAAACAATAAATTGCTCGAGTAAGCTTTTATGGCTGGCATCTGTCCATCTATAAACTTTACATTTTTACTTTCTCCCGAAACACTGGGCCACTTTCAACTAAACTTGCCACAAAGCATTCTTGGGTGAAGCCATGAAGGGGATTTAATGCCCTGCAGTATGTCTATAAGCAGTCCGGCAAAATTAACAAAATAATTAAGAAATAAGATATCATTTTCAGAGTTTCATTGGGGTATGACATGAAGTCGGTCACTTGATCAAATTCTATAATGCCCAAAGGGCGTTTTTGTAGATTTGATCACGTACCGACTTCATGTCATATCACAATGAAACTCAAAGAAATGATATTTTATTTCTTATATTTATATTTTACATTTTCATTCATGTTACAAAGAAATATAGGCATTATTAAGACTTTGATTTTGAAATGCAACGTTACGTTTCCATGACGTCATATGACGTCACAGTCGAAACTTTCCACATTGCTTTTGCAGTTTGCTTTCAATACGCAAGAAAGTCTGATCATGTGACCTACTGCATGTCATTGAAAATTAAATTTCAATTTTATTAGCAATGTTATATAAGGAAAGACATCAGCAAATGTAAATATTGAAGATTGAAGTCATGTTTCTAATCATGAGAGGAGACCACTTTCATCTATTATTAAAAATGTTTATTCATGAAATAATGCAAATATGTACATGAAATGAAAACAGTGATCAGTTATAAAAATTCAACCCTACATAGTCTTGGAGATTATACAACCAGATTTCCTGTTTTGTTTAAGAGTAACATGTCCTAAATAAATAATATTTTTGCAAGTGTCAGCTGCAAACAGACTTTTAAACATCACTATGATGAAAACATTCAAACACATTTGTGTATCAACTTGTACTTCAGAGGAACAAGATGAAGTCCACTGAACACAAAGGATGATGAAGGCCGAGAAAATTCTGATGGATGTTCAACTAGAAACCGTGAACCTGAAAGAAAAATTTCAAGTTATTACATTATATTTCAATATAACCTTCTATTAATAAGGGAGTGTATAAACTTGAGTATTGTTTTATATGTCATTAATATCTTAGTCAAACCTGACAATAATTGGGTGACATTACAATGACATCATGATCTACCTACAAAATGACACTACATCTGTCCTAACCCTACACAGAGCCAGTATCATGTAAAACATAGTCTTTCAGAATTACTTATACTACATTATAAATAACAAATTCAAATAATGCAGTTTGCATGTTGTAGGTGTAAAAGGCAAAATGCACACTTACATTTTCACCATGTTTCAGATTTTGTGGCATATTCTTATTTTTCTGGGATTTAAAAACAAGAGGCCCAGGGGCCACATCGCTCACCTGAGCGGGGGGGGGGGGGTATTATTAATTTTGTTTTCTGTGACTCTTCAGTTCCTGAATGATAATACAAAATTTGTTCTGGGTTAGATCTTGTGTTCTAAAGAAGACCCTCCCATGTATATTATGGGTCCAGGCTTTTTGTCAAGGTCAGAAGTTCAGGTATTGCATAAACATATCCATTCCTCTGCACATTTGCAGTAGAATTTTGAATCGCATTTTGACTTGCAGAAGACCAATTCTGATCACTGATTTGAGACCAATTATTCAAAGGCCAAGGTCAAATGATGAATATATTGCATTTGTAGATCCCAGGACCTCAAAAAGGCAAGATCAATGCATGTTGTGTAAAGTGTTTAATGATAACTAGTTCTCTAAAGATTAAACTTGTGAAAGGAAACGACAAATGACGGTTCTCTTAATTCTATTAAATGGGTGGAAAGTATCCCTTTTTTCTGCTTTTTTAAAGGTCTTCCACCCACTTAATCTGCCCTTATGCTAGACATAACTAGAACTGTCCAAACGGGACAAAATACTCCCGCTGGGTTTTTCAGAAGTGCTAAATCATGAATATTTTATGGATCCAAGAAAAGAGAGAAATACTAAAACATTTTTAGTGCAAATGTAATTGCTCATTATATTTTTTATAAATGAAACGAAGGGGCAGCCTAAAAAAAAAAATAGACTAAATATATGGACCAGACACAACATATGAACTTTTTCTGTCAGTGACCTTGAACTTGCATGAATGACCTTGGTTCAAAGTCATGACTCAACCTCAGGTAATAGCAATGTTTGTGTGACGTAGTAGATTCAAGTTTTTCCATAATAAAGAAAGATATGGACCTGACACAAATTTTAAAAAAATTTCTTCCAGTGACCTTGAACTTCCCCAAATGACCTTGACCCAAGGTCATAACACAAACTTAGGTCATGAGCAATCTTTGTGTGAAATGAAAACTTACCAAGTTTATCCAGAAGAAAGATATGGACCGGACATGAAGTTGAAGGTCATGAAAAACCCTTAGGTCATGTGCAATCTTTGTGTGAAATTAGAACCTACCAAGTTTATCCATAAGAAAGATATGGACCGGGGACACAAATTATGAATTTTTTTCTTCCAGTGACCTTGAACTACCTCAAATGACCTTGGGTCAAGGTCATGACACACCCTTAGGTCATGGGCAATCTTTGTGTGGAGTAGTAGATTCTAATGTTCCTCTGTAAGAAAGATATGGACCGGACACGTTTGTACAGACAACTAGACAGACAGACGGACAAGGTGATTCCTATATACCCCTCCAAACTTCCTTTGCGGGGCAAGAAAGTTACAAAAATGCGTGCCTAAGTAACGAAATGAGGTACAAACTTGCACTATGCAGGTTGATCTATCGCCACTAGTCAC
Source organism: Saccostrea glomerata (assembly GCA_003671525.1). Lineage (NCBI taxonomy): Eukaryota > Metazoa > Mollusca > Bivalvia > Ostreida > Ostreidae > Saccostrea > Saccostrea glomerata. Next base: position 1,469,152 of record PRKT01000034.1, on the reverse strand, counting down.
ATGGGCCGCATACATCCAACATGGCAACCGCAATGTGAAAAACACGTTACACTAGAGTTCTATTGATGTTGTTAATTTATTGTCAACAAACGTAAAATTATGCATGTGATTCAAATTTAAGTGTACATTTACTTTTATTTAATTTTAAAAGAGATATCATTCAGAGGGGTATTGCTTTGTGCTTTGGCGGGAGAGGGGAGGTCTTCTATGACGTAACTTTGTTGGAGGTCCTTTCAGGGGTAATGTTCACATAGGGCGGAATAACTTCAAAGAAAGAGCCCTTTCCTTTTGACATCGAGTTCATATAGTGCAATTGTGAAAATTTTAACGTAAAAAATATGATATAATTGTGGAATTAATTTCACAAAGATGATTTGCAAAGCTGCTGGAAATTCTCTAATTTTCCTTAGATTTTATTCTCACTATCAGGTATCATATAAAACAAAATGTAACAGTGAACAGAAAAATGATATCAATAATTTATCTCTACTTGACAACATTAATTGATGTTTGGGAGAAAACTGGTTTGGAATTCATACCCCGACGAGAACCTCGGAGTATTTCATGTCCTCCTTATATGGCAACTAAGTAACACAAGGTTGTCGTTCTTGAGAGCCATAATCTCTATGGGGCGGATCCTGTGTTTTGGCGAATATATAATCTTTAAAATACTCATGTCAGATTCATGAAACCGAGTATATTTCAGCGAAAGCAGAAAATAAAAACACAGGAAAAACAGCATCTGCATTCAAAGTGAAGGAAAAAATAATGGACGGAAAGGGGGAGGTAAACTGTATTTCGGATATCAGTTAGTGCATTCCAACTTAGGATTAATATTTTTATGTAAGTACCCTATGTACCTTTTTATGTAAGTACTTAAAGAATTTTGATTGGAAAATATGAGTAAAAACATATTTTAAAATCATGTGAAGATTCTCTCCTTTATTTAAATTATAATAACTACTTCCTTCATTTATAATCAGTGAATTTAATTTCAACTGAGCAACTTGAGTTTTTTTTGTAGATTACTTATGCTATGCGGAAAATCAATCAATAAAACATGTATACAACGATGTATCTATCAATAATACAATATTAATTTAGTATAGATATTTCAGATTAGACGTTCCTCATTGAGTTTACTTAACTTTTTTCAATTTCTAAAGAAGTTTCATCACTGACAAAAATTAAAGTATTTGTGCAAGGATCCATATACAATACAAAGCAAAATAAAAGGTTCGCGGCGAATATTTCTCGCACGCGAATAAAAGTTTGTTTACAATATTTCCTATGAAATACCGTCCAAATCTTCACGGTCAAATCATGACCTACGCAGTGGAAATCACTTATATTGCTGGAATCACAACTTTAAATTTACATATTTCTCAGGCATTTTGAACACGCAGTGTTAGGAATCAGAAAATAATAATACAAATTTATATGTTTGGTACATTTCAAAGAGGTTAAAAAGAAAAAAAAAACGAGAATTGATTAAGAGTGTCATCATAGTCATATATACGTATCAATGAAGTTGACACTGACAGACTAAGTATTGTATTTGGATGACTGTGCCCGTAGCAAGATTTTAAAATGGGTGACCAACCCTCCAAAAAAGTTTGACCAAAAAGAAACAAACGCATAAACTGAATAATCATATTCAATGAAATGGGACTGGAGTTGTTACTCTTTTATCAAACTTTACGCGCGAAGGAATAGTTGCAACAGATTTTTTAATGATTTAGAACAGTCTCGGTCAAGATTCGAATTCCCGCCATTTGGATCAGCTTGGATGTAGGGGGGGGGGGATAACTGGAATGTCACGCGCGTAGACATGCAGCGCATATTCTATCTGAACTCAACCAGGTATAATTAAGATCGCCGGTCATTTGTTGGAGACAAAGAGTTGAAGGAAGAATAGGAAGAGACGGGGATTCATTGTTGTATGAGGCAAGGAAGACAAAGCAGGTCTACTCGTAGTGTGTAAGGGGTGTCTTTTTCTGAGAATATTTAATTTTATCAGCATTTTATTATCAATATGAAATGTCAGTTTATATAATTAAATTGGACATCAGTCCTTTCTGAGAATAGGATAATTGATACAT
>PRKT01000034.1:1439281-1466779 GCA_003671525.1 Saccostrea glomerata | reverse complement strand
TACCCCCCCCCCCCCCAAGTATTTGTTGCTTACAATTAAGGCGTACAGTTTGATAAAAGAGTAACAACTCCAGTCCAATTTCATTGAATATGATTATCCAGTTTATGCGTTTGTTTCTTTTTGGTCAAACTTTTTCGGAGGGTTGGTCACGCATTTTAAAATCTTGCTACGGGCACAGTCATCCAAATACAATACTTAGTCTGTCAGTGTCAACTTCATTGATACGTATATATGACTATGATGACACTCTTAATCAATTCTCGGGTTTTTTCTTTTTAATCTCTTTGAAATGTACCAAACATATTTGTATTATTATTTTCTGATTCCTAACACTGCGTGTTCAAAATGCCTGAAAAATATGTAAACTTAAAGTTGTGATTCCAGCAGTATAAGTGATTTCCACTGCGTAGGTCATGATATGACCGTGAAGATTTGGACGGTATTTCATAGGAAATATTGTAAAGTAACTTTTATTCGCGTGCGAGAAATATTCGCCGCAAACCCTTTTTTTTGCTTTGTATTGTATATGGATCCTTGCACAAATACTTTAATTTTTGTCAGTGATGAAACTTCTTTAGAAATTGAAAAAAGTTAAGTAAACTCAATGAGGAACGTCTAATCTGAAATATTTATACTAAATTAATATTGTATTATTGATAGATACATCGTTCATGGCTGACAGAATACTGGGCTGAGTGGGCACGTGCCCATACACAACAGCTGTCCTTGGCACTGCAGTAGGGGCGGGTTGGACTGGAGGGTGAAGTGTCTGCTCTTGACCATACACTATTTCCTGATGAACAGGCTGTCCCTGAGTATTGTAGACTGGAGTATTTGGCACATTGTACAGGTTAGAGGTCTGGGCTGGCACTTGCTGCATTTGAGGATATGTATCATGAGGATAGACCTGAGGCTGGGACATCACAGTCTGCTGAGAAGGTATTGGATATCCAGTGTTTGGATCCACATTTGGATACTGTGAATACGACTGGTAGGCACTGCTGGCATTTGCTTGGGTCACTGGTACAGGGTAGTAATTACCATAGGCATCCTGGTAGTATTCGGTTGGTGCTGGTTGCACTGCTGGCTGTTGCTGAGGTGCTGTAGTTGCTGAGGAAGATGCTGCTGTTTCTGATAACATTTTCTTTTTGGCTGCTAACTGGCTCTCAAACTTGAGCCATTCATCGGTGAGGTTTTTTTTCTTGTCTTCCTCCCTCTCTGACTTACTACGTCTTGACCTATGTTTAGGTGATCGCTCCTCATCACTGCTATCCCTGTGTCGTCTCTCGTCTCTTTCAGGTCTTCTGCTGGACCTCCTCTCATAATACCGCCTATCCCTGTCCCTACTTCTACTTCTAGATCGACTTCTGCTTCTTTCTCTAGACCTTTCTCTTCCTCTCTCTCTATACCTTTCTCTTGATCTGCTTCTTTCTCTACTTCCCCTCCTTTCTCTTTTTCTGTGCCTATCATCATAATCTCTATCTCTATACCTGTCATCATGCTCTCTTTCTCTATGTCGGTCCTCATAGTCTCTATCTCTTTGTCGTTCCTCATGATCCCTATCCCTATCTCTGCGCCTGTCATCATATTCCTTATCTCTATCTCTACGTCTTTCATCATGTTCCTTTTCCCGATCTCTACGTCTATCATCATGTTCTCTTTCTCTATGTCGATCCCCGTAATCTTTGTCTCTTTCTCTACGTCGTTCCTCATATTCTCTATCTCTATGTTTTCTATCCCTGTCCCTAGTGTCTCTATCCTTTTCTCTGTCTCTATATTCTTTATCTTTGTGATCTCTATCTCTATCCCTAGGTCTGTCGTATTCATCTCTGTCATGCTTGCTGCTTGTATATTCATCATAGCTGCGTTCCCTTGAGTCCTTCTTTTCTGTCTTCTTCAAAAATTCATCTACTTTTTCTTCCAAACTTGGTGAATCTGGCTTGGGTTTTCTCACCTTTTCCAAAAACTCATCAAACTTTCTTTCCACTGTTGTTTTTGGCTTTTCCACTTTCTTCAGAAATTCATCCACTTTCTTATAATATTCTCTGTCATCAATCCTGGACTCCTCTGATTCAGAAGCACTTGAGGCATTGTGTGGGTTTGATTCTGCAAAAGGATTTTCTCCAGTCCAAGTAGGTGGAGCTATCACTTTCTTTGGTATTACTCCAAACCCAGAGGGACCTGGATTTGAGTCTCCATGAGATTTTTCCATTACCAGAGGAGATATGGGTAAGTTTCTGCCTGCCCCATTTTACAGGCTCCGCTTACGCGTCGCCAGTAACACTCAGTTTGCGGCCGTTAAATCAGCATTAACGGTCGCAAATACCAAATTAGAAGATAGTTATTTCCTAAATTAAAGAGAGTTATCTTTGTCTGCCATATTAGATTATTACAAGCAGCAATATACATGTAAGCTCCAGCTTTGTATAAAGTTGAATTCATTTTGCTACACAGACTTCACCTGAAGGATATTTCCTTCCTTGTCATTATGTTATACTCGGGTTCGACAAAATGATTTATGTTTGCTTCAGCAAAGAAAGTTACCAAATATATTGATACCAATTGTGTGAAAAGAGAAATAAACACAAAAGCCCATTCAGTAGAATGAAACCTAAACAAGACTTGCATGTTTATACTACTTACTATCACTAAAGGCAATCAGGTGCAATGAATGCCAAGAGTTTATTTACCCCAGTGCTGATATAATGGAATTTAATAAGGCACATGCGTATGTACGACTCGTGTTCAGCTTTAACCAGAGTTGCACAAATCCATGGCCAGAAACCATCATAATTTTTTATTCCTCATCTAGATCTACAAACCAGGAACCTCTATTGATTCATTTGCATAGCAATAAACTGTTAAAAAGTAAATTATACTACAGTCAAACCTTGTTATCTCGAAGGGACAGAGAAAAAACTTCCAGATTACCAAGGATTCGAGATATCCGAGGTATAAATACGTACTTACAGGCTTCAAAATGACTTCAACCTATTTGGTATTCTAGATATCTATGTTTGAGATACGGCAATTTAACTGTACTCGATACTTATAGAATCTGCTAAGCTAAACTAAAACAAAACAGTTACCGGTAGGTACTTAAAATCAAGCACCCCAGTTATTGTACATATATGTTTGCCTGAATTAACATCTATCACGAAACAATAAATTAATAAGTTCCATCAAGAAACAATAAATTGCTCGAGTAAGCTTTTATGGCTGGCATCTGTCCATCTATAAACTTTACATTTTTACTTTCTCCCGAAACACTGGGCCACTTTCAACTAAACTTGCCACAAAGCATTCTTGGGTGAAGCCATGAAGGGGATTTAATGCCCTGCAGTATGTCTATAAGCAGTCCGGCAAAATTAACAAAATAATTAAGAAATAAGATATCATTTCTTTTTACATATTTTTGATAAAAATAACATATATTTTTAGGCATTTTGGGGGGGGGGGGGTTAATGGAGAGTGATTAAGGGCTTGAGTCACTACTTCAGGCACTTCCCTCTGTAATTCTTAATTTTGAGAGTCATTGTCCTTTCAAATAAGCATATGAAAAAAAGTCAAATTTATAATCAAATTAAAATTTTGAATTTTAATTTTCAGTGGAAGCAGATGTCCATGTGGAGATTATTGTACAAACAGGAGATTCCAAAAGGTAACATGGTCTTATTGTCATTTACAAATACATGTATTCTAATTCAAAAGATATCTAAAAAATATAAATAAAGAAAATGAATTTTAATTGATTTTGTTTTTTACCCTCAGAAACAATATGCTGATGTAGAGCCATTTGTGACAGATTGGAAAGGAATGGGACTAAGAACAAGAGTAGCACTGCAACCGTAAGTGACCTCTGGTATAAAGCCAGACTACATTTTAGAAAAAGGTTTTCTGAATCACTGTCAGGTGATGTTAGTTGTGATTTGTCTTATTCAGGGGTGACTTTGTGATGGAATATGTGGGGGAAGTCCTGGATTACAAACAGTTCAAGTCCCGTGTGAAGCAGCAATCCAAAATGGGTCAGGAGCACCATTACTTTATGGCCTTAAACTCTGATGAAGTCATTGATGCCTCATACAAAGGGAACAACTCTAGATACATGAATCACAGCTGTGATCCTAACTGTGAAACTCAGAAGGTTTGTTTACTGTGTCTTGATTTTAAAACCAGAAACTCTATACAGGTCAAATTTTGGCCCCTTTCGCCCCTCGTTGGAAGTGGGCAAATATAAAAACGGGACAAATTAAAATAAAGTATAATATCTGAAGCAAAAATCTTTCCGGGCGAATTTAAAGCAGGACAAACATGTTTCCAAATGCTAAAGGGCAAAAATAAAAAAAAAGATATACAGTATTATTAAGTTTTTAATCAAAATTTGAGTCAAAACAGAGCAATTGTATTGGAGGTGGGGGGGGGTCAAACTTGATTTGTGACTTTAACTAATGTTTATTATTTTTGCTTGCAGTGGACAGTAAATGGCATCCTCAGGGTGGGATTTTTTGTCAAGAAGCCAGTGGACCCAATGACAGAGCTCAACTTTGATTATCAGTTTGAAAGATATGGGTAAGTTAAGTATGGTTCTAGACAGGAACAATTAATTAATGGTGGTTGTAAACATTTGTATAGTGCTTTCCATAACTTTTCTAAATTTTGAAATTTATATTTGGCATAAATTATTCAGTAAAGAGGCCCAGAAGTGTTATTGTGGTGCTGAGAACTGTCGGGGTTTTATTGGTGGCAGTAAGACCACTCCACTCCGCTCCACAAAGAAACAGGAGGAGGACAGGAAGAAAAAGACAGAATTTGAAGATGATCTGGTGGGATATTCTTACATAAAAGTGGAATTTAAGCTTCTTCCAGTTTCAGTTCAATTTTGGAAAATAAATGTCTGGAAGAATAAATTGTGGTTAAAGGGAGATAATTGGAAAGACAAGTCAAAGATACTCCACTTTTGTAAAATATTTAACTGGATGTATGCATGTGTACATGTACAACATGATTATTTGTTTTGTATATAGTTGGATGAGGAACTGGAAGCCATTACAGAGCTGGAGAATGGACTGAGGAATAAAGATCATGTCCTCAATATCTGTCGTCTGATGGTGAGGGCTGAATCACCCGATCACAGAATCACCATCCTCAAGTGTTTACAGGTACCAACGATTTTTTAAAGTTTGTTTTTGATATTGCTCTCAATAGATGAATTTTATTGAATAATAATATGTAAATCTGATGCTCGCAGTGAATACAATATTACCCGTAATCTTATATCCCGTAAATCAATATGTGTGACTCAAAATCTATCCATTTCTGTTGACAACCTGTTTGAATAATGCATAAATTCTGATTATCCCCCATAGTTAGATGCAAACAAATCTTAACTGGCAGCAGAAATATGTGTACGATTCCAGAATCTGTTTTATTATTTACAGTTTCCCTTTATTTAACTAGGTGTAGACTTAAAGAAATCTGACAATTCAGAATTGTCTCCGCCATTTTTGTATATCAATGACCGACTTTCTATTCATTTGTCTGAAGGAAAATCTCAAATAAAAATCTCGCGTTAATCATTGAGCAACTCATCTAATTGATTTTCAACAAACTAGCAGTCATTATTCCCCGTTTTTAAAGCTGTTTCCACCATATAGTTCAAGATTATAACAGTGAATATTTCAATAAAACGACAATAAAACTGTGGCACCAAAGTACTCTGCAAAATAGTTTAAGGAGAAATTGGGCATGAAGGTTTTTAGATGAAGAGTCTGATAATTTGTTGATCGATTTTATAATTTGATGTTATTTACCCAATTAGTTTCGTTTCAATATTTTAAGTACACCTCTCTGCTCTGTAACGATTTCCTCATTAGGGTATCGATATGAAAGCATTCCTAAAAGGTTTCTTTGATGCAGACCGTATTATGAAACTTCAATGGCATATTGATACACTTTATTAGGGGTATATACAAAATCATCAAGGTTTCCGTATTAACTACTATGGAAAAAGAGAATTAAAAAAATATAATTGATTTGCGGCGTTGAAACTTGCCGCAGTCTATATGTAGGTTTTGACATTCATTTATCTGCCAGATCAATGCTTTGTTTAGAAAACAATCTGTTAATAGGACTATGAACTTGTTTTTTTGAATGACAAGCTTTTGTGGATAGCTGACCAAGGTTTCTTATTTTTGTTAAGACTTGTAAATAATCAATGCTAATAATGCTTTAATGTACCTTTTTATTCAGTCGATAATTCAGAGGGATATCACGAAGTATTTTGATCATGACTGATCGAATCCTATTTAGATTAAAATAAAATATAGGCTCTAAAGCTTTTTGCTAATGTAGAATTCAGTAAGCAAGCTTAATTATTTAGTATATGCTTGTGTTCCAAATGTAGCGCAATGAGAGAATTTGCATCCATTACAAGAATGCTTATTTCAATTTCACTAAACACCGTTGATTTTCAGGAAGACATTCACTCTCAAGGTTCATGTGAAAATTCCAACATACATGTATTTTAACAAATTGCTTCAGATTGCAAGTTTCAGCCAATTTATAGAAATTTTATGGAAACCAAATGGTTCGAAATACGCATTAACAGAGACAACCGGAAAAGAGGAACATGAAAAATATTTCAATCCACATTTAACCATATTTATACAAGACATGTTCAATATCACAAACTTGATCCATGGCGGCTTTATTTGAACAAGTTGGGGATAACAAACGATTTCTCTCAATACACAGGAGATACTTTTCAGTTTAAAGCAGGTTCTCTTCTTTGAGGGGGGACTTTTAATTCGATAGTTGAAATTGATTTCTCGTCATCAGTGAGTTTATGTACGGAGCTTTATATCGCGCGTGACTTTCCTCTGTCATAAAGATCAATGGAAAATTTCCAAAGATGTTGCTGGAGCAAAAAATTAGGATTCCCAGCTGAATACAGGAAAAATGCTAAAATATCGGATTGAATTCCAAGTAGCTTTAATGAGAACACTCAGGATTAATTAAAAAGTTTGCTTGAATGGCTTATTTCTTCCTGCTTCACAAAATAATAAGTTTGAAAAGTCTAAGTAAGTGTAAAAAGAAAATCGAAAGCTTATTAGCATGCCTGTAAGTGTACTAGGAACTGGGCGTGATTATTTTGCTGTTAGTAATATGATTTACATTTACATTATTATAGTGTGTAATACATATTTATTAAAATCCCGAAACGAGCATGCTTCTTTCAAAAACTAACAACAATCATGCTCAAAAGTCCATTTAAATCATACAATTGAGGAGCAGAGCAAGCACAGACCTATAAAAAGATTAAAAACCTTAAAGATGGGATCAGCTGCCATGAAAGAGTGAGCATCTTCTGTCGACCGGTCTTAATCGATCGCCATAAATCGGGTAAAGGAAAAAATCTGTAGTCAATTCTGTGTAAAATAATTGTCTTACAATGTAAATAAAAACCATAATCCAACATTATGTTGATATTCTTGTTTCATCCACTTGTTTGTCGGTGGCTTGTCTCGATCTAGGAAATGTTAATGTAAAGAGCATACTTTTGCGAATCAAGTCAACTGAGAAATATAAATCCTGCATGTAGGTGATTATGGTATATTTGTTGCATCAGTAAGGGAAGTTGATGATTGAAAAGTGAGAGTCAGAGCGCATGTATTTAGAAATTTGAAGGATACCTTCCAAAAATCCATTGTCCTTTTTCAGAAAATCATTTCAAATGTTACCCAATATTTTTAAATTCTCATTCAAAAGTCCATAAAACAATACAAAATAGGAGCAGAGGAAACACAGACCTCTATTTTTGCAATGAAAAACAAAAAAAAATATTTTTAGTTTAGGTTTGATTTGGAATGACCCGGATATAAAAGTTTGACCCCAAATAAACTTGAGGCGAACTAGGGGTAGAGGTAAGGACGAATACCTGCTCTTTCCTACTAATTTTGCTTTTTATCTAAGAGACTGGAGTGTTTACCTTATTAGAAACTGACAAGTATTTTTATACAGTATACTAGCAGAGGAACTGTGCGATCTCACAAAATCTTTCGATGTAACCTTTTCCTTACCTCGCCGTGCTCTGAATGCAAGGTTGTAGGAAAACATGTTCGTGGGGTATGTATTGTGCTTATATTTCTATTTAGATAGATACAATCCCAATAAACCATGGAATAATAAATTGTGCAATGTGTTATATTTATATATACTTTTGTAGGTATGAAAACAAGTCTGAAAGCATGAAAAAACACCTAGTATCGTTTTCATCGGCTGTATAAAACCATATCAACACTACATGAATGATTGCGTCTTAGCCAGCCATTTTAGAAATCCCACAGTGATCACCGCCTTCAAATGGACGCTTATCAACATCTAGAGAGCGGCGATGTAGAAAAGTAAAGCTTGCATACAGTAGCTGTTGTACAAGTTATCAAATCGTAAGTGTGTAAGATGTTGAAGTAAGGTTGTACAAATATTATCAGACACACACTCACATTGATTGTTTCATGCTATTATGAATTATTTGTTTGGATTATTGACAGAACATTGACTTGCTCGTCTTGCCATTACTGTAGGTATATTTCACAAATGTTGAAGCTACTTAATCCATAAAAGTAGACAGGATGTTTTCCAGACATAAGCACGATGAGAGAAAAAACAGTAATTTTATGCCAAATATTCTGTATCTATACAGAAACATTTAAAGCCTTTTCTTTTGATGTCTTTGATCTATAATATAATTTTGCGAAGTAAACCACTGATGTTTTAATTTTACCTTTATTTAGTAAATTGAATTCTTCAATTTAATTTCACAGGAAAATCCAAAGCAAAAATATACAGACTAAGATTTGAAGATTTCTGGTGTGATGATGCATTTTATTTATATTTGTAAGAATAGAAACATCATTCCATCATTGCTATTTTTTTTATTTACACAAGTTATAATTATTTTTTGGTGTACAGATGGTGTACAAAAGATATTTTGAATGCATTTTTTATTAGAACATTTGTAATATCAGATTATGTTTTCCTGGCAACAAAATGTGAGAGTGTTTCAAAATGAAACTAAAAAAATCCAAAATTAGCAGTTAATCTTAATTTTTTAAGGAATAAGAGAAAATGCTATCAGTGATAAACATATAATTGTATTTTTTTTCTTTTTCTTTCCTTTCCTTTTTGTAACATTTAAAAATATAAATAAATTTTTTTAAAAATGTTTATACAAGCAAAACAATTTTTTTCATAAAGTTGTTCAAAAGAATTGATATATAGATTTATGAATTTCAATGAAAATTTTCCCAATCACTGACAAAAATATATATGATTACATTAATTATGAAATTATAATTCAATCAGTGTTGTTTTCCACAGCATTCAATTTCATGTTCATTTTCATGGACATCAAAATGGCAGAAGGCCATGGAATCTTACAAAGAAATTTTCAACAACAACTGCTACATATTTTTTAATCTCTTATGTTCTTTGGGAAACATTGAAATGAATAATTTGTATAGTGGCCAAAGTGGTTCTTGATGTGCATTTTATGAAGTAGCTCATGATTAAATGTAGTGGAAATTATAGCAAATATTTATCAAAAATAAAATAAATATTTTTTTAAGGCACCACTTTCTTTTGAAATAAAAAACCAACAATTAAAATATTTTTCTTTCAAAAGTATTTCGATATAAACAGAGGATTGCCTTGATTTGCTCCAATTAGCACACACAGTTTTGTTAGCTACACCTCTATTTAATTTTAAATACATGTATGTGCATATATGATATGCCTAGAAAAATGGCGTGCTAGGCATAAGAAAAATAAGCTGAACATTTTTTTCCAAAAAATTAAAAGTTTTATGTTCTTGAAAACACTCAAGTGTATGTGACTATATTGTTGTGCATTATTTTTGTAGAATTTTTTTTCCCCCCAAACTTTCTGACGATTTTTGAACTCTGAGTATTTTCATTATTTACTGGTATATGAATGTCTAAAGTAACAGATGATGTTTAAAATTGTTTAGTTGTAAATACTGAGCCATGATAATGGCTTTAATCAGGCACATTTTATGTACACATTTTTAATATTTTTTTAATCAAATTTGGAGTTGTTTTAACCCAGCATTTCAATCCCCTGACATATATTTTTACATGATTAGAGGATTGAATCTGACAAGGCTTTATTACTCACGCAAATCGTTAAATGAAGCCATGGTCTCTTTGTTGATCATTTTTATTATGGACAGATTATTATTTTGCAAACATGTCCTTTCAAGGATTAAAAAAGTAATTATAATTGTGGTTTATGATATTAATATACTTATCTGGTAAATTATTTTATGATAATGACGTTAGATATGCAGCATGCAAAAATATTTATGCATATCTGTTAAACGGTGCGATATATATATATTATGTACCATCTGTATAAAGGATATATGATATAAATGCTACATTTATCTATGAGGAAAATATGGAGACACCAGCACCATCTTTCTGCCCGATTAAGAGCCTCATTTTAGCATTGAACATAGCATTTGTATCCATGGTGATAGTTTGCTCAAAGCACAAAAAATCAATATGGATGACCTATTTCACCAAGTTGGTAGACATCCACAAGCTTTTGTTGTTGAGTATTGAAAAGAATATTGTAATAATACTACATACTCTGTGGATTGTAGTGTATTTATTTCTATCAGAAATACTGCAACATTACTTGCGAGTATTGATGATTAATTTTTGCCTTGTTTGGTAAAAATCATTAAAGGATCATAAAAGTTTTTAAAAACTTTTAAAATTATGTATATTAATCCTATGCAAAGCATTAGAAAAGAAATGTGAATGTTTTTCTTCTTGGTAAATTATCAAAGAAAATCAAAATGTAACACTGTGATGAAAGCATGAAATATGTTACAAATGTAATGTGAAACAAGGTTTGTTAGATAATTCTCATGTAGAAAAACACTATTTCAAAATGGCATATGAAATTATACTTCAACTATAATTGTTTTTTCCTTTTTAAGTAGTAAATGATGAACCATATTTATAAAGTTGATGTGAACATTGTAGGATCATGGAAAGTCAGGACACACCAAGAGAATGTTCCTACCCTGCCCCTGTTGTCCCCGAGATGACTGACATCCAGAAACGGCTCCAAAAAATGTGTGAGGGAGCGGGAGGGGACGCAGCACAGGTTAGAGCATAGAATGTATACACGTATCAGATAGCAAGAGAGTCCATAAAACAAAATTTTCTTCAAAAGATCAATTATTTATACATGTAATTTTCTTTATATGTATAAATTCAGATTAAAATCAGATTGAGTTACTTCAAATTTAAGTTTAAATTTAAACATGCATACATTAAAGTTATAACCTTTTTTTTTTTTAATTTGAGAACAATATAATTCTTTGTGGCATAAAAGCAAACAAACAGAACATTTCATTTTTAATGAAAAATTAAAAATATGTCTGCCATAAGAAAGAATATATGAAGGTTTGAAATATTACATGTATTATATAACTATTGGGATTTAAAAATTAACAAAAATAATTAAAAATTCTCGATCATGAATAAGACGAAGTTAAGATCTAGATCCCAGTGCGAAGGATTTTATCTAAAAATAGCCTGTGTAAATTCTGAACCTGCCTAAACTCTGGTTGGCAGTGTGTGTTTACTGACCTAGTTTTACAACAAAGGCGACCTGCCACTTGAAATTCATACATCCAGCTCATGGGGGAAGACATGTTCCAGGATTTTCTTTCCACAAGATGTACATGAAAACTTATATAAAGCATGCAGAGGGCTCATAATAAATATTGCATAAATAATATGCATATTTGTGCATGTGAGTGTAAAAAGCTAATTTCTGAACCAAGTCTTTATTTTTTTTTAAAAATCGGCATATAAAATGCTGGTTTCTGACAGTCTGATTGGATTTACATCTGCATGGGGAATTTTTTTAAGCAGACAGCTTATAACCCGTGTAATTGTTTTTTATGGCATACAGATCATATTGATATGCATACATTGTAAGACATTGTAGGACATTTGCTCTTAACAAGCATGTTTTTGGTGTTCTTGATAAGATTTTTTACAAGTTTTATATTTATATTTCATTTATGTTTCTCAGTAAAACTTTGATCCCAATGATTGTGACCTCACCCTAACCTTAGGGAATGTCCTGGAATTTTTTTTGGAACTTCAAAGAGAAAAATGTCAAGCCACCTGAAGGGCTTTAAGCAGATGAAATGATATTAACTTACAGACTCTATAACAAGTATAGCATGGGCAGTACATGCAACCTACATGACTTATGAAAGACTGGAGTAGATAACTAAACTCCTTGGAATCGAATGCTTTAGGTGTAAAATAGTTATGCAATTGGCTTTCTGTCAAGTTTTATGAGGAATAAACAAAGGGAAAAACATATAAATATAATTGTTTAAACCATTCTTGAAAATTGAGATTTGAGATGTTTGCTAGCTGGACAGCATTTTCTAATTTTTCTTTTTAATTACCCTTAAGGAAAATGATATAAGACAATCATGAATATTTTTTTTGAAATCTTTATTAGAGATAGAGAGAATTTGATTTACCGTTATGTAAATTGTATTTTTAAAAATTACAAAATTTTTATATATAAAAAAAAACATCAACAACATTTTTACATATTTTTATGCAATTTTTTCTTTATTATTTCATGTTTTAATTTCCAATACATGTGGTCAACTTTATTCCTGATGAACTAAAATTTTGACAGCATTCTGTGACAATAGTTATTTGAGCAGTTAATTTATTTAAAAATGACATAGATATCGTATTTGCATGCATTCTCTAAGTATAATTTATATAGAAGTCATTTTCAGAGTCATATGCAGAAATATGAATTATCTTGAATGGATTTTAGTTATGGGTTTATAATGAACATTTTCAAAGGCTTTAATCGTGATGATAAATTGCTCACATTAAACAGATGCATGAATGATTCAAAATGTTGTAGAACAGTATGATCCCTAATTAAAATTTCTCCTAGTTCTCTTTAATGTACAATGCACATAACTTCCTTGCAATCATTTTTAAACTGGAATTATATTTGAATTCAAAAGGTGGCAAATTAAACAAAGAGCTAGGTTTAGTAAACCCACAAAATGGTGGAAGAGGTATATAATGCAATGTCAATTTTTGATTTTTCAGATATTCACAAGGGCTAAAAAGGCTCCAATTGAACCTTGCATTTAAAGTTGACAGATTTTTTTTCTAGAAAACACACACCTTTTTAATTTTAATTCAAGACTTAATCAGTCATAGTAATATCTAACTATTAGATTTACAGATTTTACCCTCAAGAGATCTTATCACTATTATGAGAGGTTTTATCACCATTATCTAGAGTAACTCCCCTTTAGTGCACTGTTTTAGGAAGCTTAATAAAAATTTATCAAGAATTTGGAGTACATGTTACATTAAAGTTTTAGAATTCAGAGAATTTAAAACTAACTATAACAATTTTTGTTTTAGTTAGTTTTAAATTCTATGAATTCTAAAACTTTAATGTAACATACAACTTGCAAAAAAAACTCTTATAAATTAATCTTAGGTCGTGTATTTTTATTAGAGTGATTAATGCTTCAATTTTTGTTGTTCACGTTCAAGTCATGACTCTTTTCCCAAACACATTGATCTTGAGCTGCCTTGTTTTTTTGTTTTTTTTTTACCAAAAAATCCACTGTTCTGTCTTGAGCCACAATGTGTCTGTTGTCACATCATTTTTGGAGGTCTAATGCATCTCCGATATGAAAGGACTCCCTTCAACTGCAAATTACAATGATCCCTAATGAAAAGTAATGAAAGTACTGTAAATCACTTTTTATTCACAAGAACTTTATTTTTGTGTAAATACACAAGTCTGTCCCCTCACAAACATTTTAAACTCACACACATTTGTATTATTACAAAGGATTATATACAACAGATATCTCAGCGTGCAAAAATTTGTCTTGCTAATAAATACCAAACAGCTTATTCCTGAAAATAAGATGTCACAAAAATGTTCTACAATAATTCTAATTCAGTAAAACTCGTTTATAGGGAAGTCACAGGCATCTCAAATTCTACTTCCTTAAAACTGAGATCCTCTATGTTTGTATAAGGAACATAGTGAGAAGTTGACTCCGGGATTCATTTAAAAATATCCTTATGATCAATTTTTTTCTGTTATTTCAATTGCTCTTGCTGAATATCTTGTAGAAAATTACTAAAAGAATTGGGAAAGAAAAATTCAAAACTAAGGTTTAAGTTTAGATATGTTTGAAATCTTCCACGTATTTTTCATTTTACAGAATTTCACAGAGAATATAGTTCTACCAGAGACAAAAGCAAAAAAGAAAAAGAAGAAAAAGAAAAGGTGGAGTGCAGTGGAGGAAGATGATGTAGATCCAGGAGAAAGTATGGACACAGAGTATTCTGAATCAGATCCAGCACTCAGTGCAATGGAGTCAGGGGCTATGGGGTTTCCACCAGTGAACATACTAGAATCAGGAGCAATGGGATTTCCACCAACTCAGATAAATCCCGGAGTGATGGATGTTCCACCTGAGAGAGCAGCTGAGGAACCCCCCACAGAAATCATCCCAGAGGAAGGTGTCATGCCTCCAATTGAAGAGGGTGATTTTTCACCACACAGGGGTGGATTCAGAGGTAGAGGTCCTTTCAGGGGGAGGTGGAGGGGAAGGAGGGGTTACAGAAGAGGGGGAGCACCACCATTTCATGGGCCTCCCCCTGGTGGACCCCCTTTTGGACCACCCCCAGCGCAGTATCATGGTATGGAAGGACCATATCAACCAGGATACTATGACCCTTCCTATGCTTATGACTATTCACAGTTTTATGCTCAGGGTGGGCCACCGCCTCCAAACTATGGTGTACAACCCATTATTCCTCAGGTTCCAACACAAAGATCCATGCCTTCTGACCCTGCAGCATGGGCTCAGTCTGCAATGGAATACAAAAACAAACAAATGGCAAACCAACAGTTAACTGATCCAAGTCAACAAAATCCACCTCCCCCACCTACACCAGCAGAAAATCAACTGGATCCAAATCAGGAGATCCTGAGTATTCCTGTACCTCCCCCTCCCTCAGAACCACACCTGCCATCCTCCATTCCTCTCCCTCAACCACAGCCACCTGCATCTGATATTCCACTGCCACCATTAGATGTTCCACTGCCTCCATCTTCTTCCACAATGCCAACAGACACAACAATTACACAGGATTTAAGTGATTCTAACATAGACATTTCTTTACCACAGAAGAAAGCTTTAATTGACATGGATGTGCCAGCATTATCCCCAGCTGAGCCAGAGGAAGTGAAAAATGTGTCTGAGTGCATAATGCCCTCTGGAGAAAAGGCTCTTGTGGTAGAAACAACTCCTCTAGTGGGGCTCTCACCAACTGCTGAACTCCTGGAAATGGAGAGTAAACAAGAAATCTGTGATAATAAACTTTCTGACTCTACAGTGGATACACCAAAACCAGATATTTGTGAAGACAGTAATTTTGAAAATAAAGATGATGTTAGTGATTTAAAAGACACTGTTCAGGAAAGTAAAGACGCTGTTTCAGAAAAGATAGAGGACAATAAAGACAATTTACCAAGCAAAGCACCAGTGAAAACGACAGCTCAAATGCTTCTAGAGAAAATAGCCATGAAAAAGAAAGCAACTGAGGTGACAGAATCGGGAGAGGTGTCAGAATCTGTGGTAGAGGGATCAAAACCAAAGACATTAAAACCAAGCTCAAAATTCCTTTTACAGCAATTAAAGCAAGATGCAGGGAAGGTCCAGTTCAATGTCAGACTGGGAGCATCTGGAACAAAGAAAGGAAACATTCTGCAGAAGACAGAAAAAGCTGAAGCAGACGACAGTTCAAAACATAAGGGTGGATCCAGAGAATTGTACAAACCATCTGCAGAGGATAAAGTGGCATTAATGCTGGAGACAATGACACCCAAACAGAGGGATTCCTACATGCGTTATAAAGAACAACAAGAAAGAGAAGCAAGAAAAGATGAAAGACGCAAGCAGCGGGAACAGGAGAGAGAGAAACAAATGGAGGAGAAAGATGTACGAAGAAGGAGGGATAAGAGTGAGAGTATAGAAAAGGACATGAATAAGCTAGACATTAAAAAAGTGTCCTCAAGTCCCAAAACAGACAGTACTAGTGAACAAGTGTCCAGTGAGGACAAAAAGAGTGTAAGTAAAAGTGAAGAGAGAACTAAACCAGAAAATATAAGAAAAAGTGAAGAAAGAACTAAACCCGAAAAAAGTGATGAGGTTAAAGTTAGTGATATTAAGGAGAGGGACATTAAAAATTTGAGTGCTGAATCTGACCAAGGTTTCACAAGTATTAAACATAATTCAGGTTTATCAGAAACAGACAATCAGGGAACCCAGAAAATTACAACTCTCCAGTCATTGAATGTTTTATCTCCTCAGCCAAACACAGAAAGTTGTAATTCTAGTCAAACTCTTATTTCTAAAGTTCACAGTGTCAAAATTATTACTGTTGATAAGTCAAAGGACACAGAAAGCCCATTGTCTGATAGAAAGAAGAAATCCAGATGGTCAGAGATGAAGGCTGATGTACTGTCACCGAATGTGCCCTTCGTCTCCAGTGGACCCCCCACGGCTGTTCCCATGGTAACAGACATGGAGGTGTATTCCCCTGATCATCCCACAGAATCACCCAAGACAGCAAATACAGGTAATAAAAAAACAGACAGGAAATAAAAATATTACAAGTACGTCATTATGTTACCCCTTACCAGCCAATTTCCTTTTATCAACTTTTAATAACTGTGAACTATATCAGTGATCAAAGTATCTTTTTGATTTTCAAAAAGCAATATAAAAAAGGATAAATTCAGCTTCTTCATATGTGTGTAATTATTCATCTTGAAACAAGTTGTACTCGTGTACTGTAGAATGACCTTGATGCACTAGGATTACTAGATATATCTCTCCAATCCTGTAGGATGGTTTTGATTTATACAGTGAGCTCCCAGGTCATAGAATATAGGTTATTCTGATGTACTTCCATGCACAAATTATAAGAGCTAGGCTACATGTACCTATCTTCATTCTTGGAATTGTATCCTTGAGAAAAGAATTTTCTATGAACATGGAAATATTAGGCTTGATGAACCTGGTACATACATTCTTAAACTCTTCTAGACAATCATCTGTAAGAAAATTTAAAAAGTAGGAATTTTAATTTTTTTTTTAGCATACTAGTATTTAACATGTTTAAGGAGAGTTTGCATTTCAACATCATTATGTCAAAAGAAGATTGGTAACACATGTTCACTAGGTATAATGGGTTTATTCTGGTCAGAATGTCTCGTCAATCAATTATTTAATCTCGGTACATTATGTACAGGCCACAGACACAAATTACAGCCATAATAGAGAAAAAATCAATAGATCAGTGATGTAGGATGTTCTAAAGTGATGAATCATGGCAGATAAAATCTAACAATATTGGTCTCCATGTTAACTACTGTTTTCATTCAGTTGTAATTTTGTTAATGACATTTTTCCCTTTTACAGGAACATGTCATTTAGATGGAGTTTGCATTCTTTCTCATTTAAAAAACCTTTCAAAATAAACATTTTTGTTATTTTTCTCATCTACTTTTGAGTTATCTAATTTCAGTGCTAAGGAAATGGTTTCCATTGTAAAGCAATGAAATACAGCTCGGTAACATGTTAAAATGTTAATGTGCAGGAAACTCATACAATTACATGATTACTTATGATTACGAAATAGCTACGGTAACAAAGGATGAGGTGACTTGCGGCCCCTCGTATACAGACAAAAAATGAAATGTCTAAATTTTACTCAAATTTTTGTATGTAACTAATCACTGATATGTGTACCTTTATGGAATACTATTTTTAACAAAAATAGAAACATGATTTGAAAGATATAGATCTTTTATTGGGGTAGGGGTATCATGTTTACATTCAATTCCCATTGCATTTTAACCCCGACCCACTCTTTGAAGCCCTTAAAATATACGAGCGCAGATAGGTACAATTTTCTCCTTTGGCTGGTCACTGTATTTTATTGAAATCTACCTTTATGTGAAAGGAGAAAACTGTACCTTACTGCGCTCACATGCTTTTTCTTAAAAAATTGTAAAATCTAGGTGCCCTTTCCCATTAAAAACAGATCGACGGAACTAGATTTTCTGACGTAAGAATGAATTCATATGCTAATCGAGGCACAGGCGATACTTTCTAACTGACCAATCAGCTAAATGAAATTTGTTACGAGTGAGTACCACAAAAATACTATATGGAAACGTGCTTGGAATTTTACTGCTTTCCGATATTTTTTATGCATATGAGTCACAGATTAGACACGGATCTACATATGTACCATTTCTGAGACCACAGTAAAATTTATATACAGTTACAAACAATTGATAGAATATACATGATATACAATAGTTTAAAG
The DNA here is from genome assembly GCA_003671525.1 of Saccostrea glomerata. Taxonomy (NCBI): domain Eukaryota; kingdom Metazoa; phylum Mollusca; class Bivalvia; order Ostreida; family Ostreidae; genus Saccostrea; species Saccostrea glomerata. The sequence continues at coordinate 1,448,252 of PRKT01000034.1, read as the reverse complement.
TTTTGTAGCGTGTTTGGTGAGCAACTCGCTAGGTCTACACGTATTCCCGAGTATCGGTGAATACAAGTTTCATGTGCATTTCTTGTCCTAAAAACCGTAAATGCTGAAAATCCATGCGTACTTTTAAGTATAAACAGCATTGGCTGACCATTATAAAAGTTTGAAATGTAGAAAAGGATAACAGGTAAACTGACCTAAACCATGTGTCTGCGATAAATTATACGTAGTAAGCCAGCATGTTTTGTTGTCCTGTCATCGGATTGGACAATGACTAAGTGCAAAATAATAACAATAGCCATATAAGGTCTTCTTGGACACGCATATCTCTCTATTGTACTAAGACCCGCCCATTCTCTTGCCATAAAAGAAAATATTCTCACAAACCTGGCCGAATTTAGCTGTGATAGTGTCTAAAAAATAAGATAATGCAGTATTCCTTAAAATTAAAATGTGTCTGAACTATTGAAACTATTCAAAAGGCGTCATATTTATTCACTCATGTTTGAAAACTACCAACATCGTTGTAGATTAAATATAATTCGTCGTGGAAAAAGGGGCTCCAGATAGCAGTTATGTCACATCATCCTTTCTTATTTTGCTACATATATACATTAATAGAAAGACATAATCTGATAAATGCCTCTGCTGTTTTTCTTATTCCTATACATACATGTAGATTTTCTGTACTGTAGGATATTTTTTTTAATTGTAATTTCTTATATTTAACAAAAATCATGATAATGTCTAACTAAAGTCAGGTTTTCTGATAAAGGTACTGTACATGTAACAAGTTTATTTTATTAATCACAACTTTTGCAAAAATATTCCAAAATACTCTTATTTTAAAATGCACATTCCTAGTTTTGCAATTCTCTATGTAGTTTAGAAGAATTACATTTGTATCATAATCTGTATGGCAGACAGCTAGTGACAACTTTATGCATATTTATTTTTTTTATGTTTCTAAATGCCCACATCAAAAGCAAACATTTTATCATAGGGCAAAAATATTCATTATCTGTACATGCTATAAAGCTATTGATAAATTAATTATATTTTTCAGGTGATTCCCAGATGTACTCTCCAGAAAAACCTACGGGGATGGAATATTCCCCGAGTCACCCTACGGAGGATTACTCTCCCAGCCGACCAACAGATACCCCTAGTCCCAGCAGCAGATCAACTCAGGTAGACCAAATCAGCCGGCTCAAAGACGAGGTCATAACCTCTGACACACAGACAGACAATCAGTCTGGTCCAGTAGCAGACGGACAATCACACAAAGAGAGTGGAGATGAAGATACTTCGTCAAGAAAATCAAAGAAAAAGAAATCCAAGAAAAAGTTACACAGATCAACTTCTCATTCCCCTGAAAGAAAGAAAAAAGAGAAGTCGAAAGAAAAATTGCAGAAAATGTCACCGCAAGTAAAAGGAAGCTTTTCATGGGAAAGTGATGAGGAAGTGCCACATACTGATCGTGATTCTAAGCAGCGTAATCACTCAAGGAGTAGATCTTATGACTCTGCTGATGATAAATCTAAAGAGAAATCTACAAAAAATGTAAAAAAATCCAAATCACCAAGACATATAAAACATTCTCAGTCTCGGTCCAGAAGCAGGTCTGTGGATAGTAGATCACAAAAAAAGTCAGTTACACCCAGAGAGCAAAGGTCTCGTTCAAAATCTGATAGCAGGTCAATAGACTCCACAAAAGACACTACTAGGAAATATGATGTAAAATCTAGGTCGTCCTTGAAACATAAAAGTAGGTCAAGGAGCAGGTCATCTTCTATGGGTAGACATTCTAGGAAGGATAAATCTGTGATAAAGACTTCCAGACATAGATCTAGAAGTAGGTCAGCAGATCCGTATCAGGAACATGGGAGAAAGAAAAAGTCCACCAAGAAATATTCCTCACATTCAAAATCTAGAAGTAGGTCAAGAAGTAGGTCACAAGACTCAGGAAAAGATAAATCTGCCAGATCAGTATCTCCAAGGTACAAGAAAAAATCCTTGTCACCCAAGCACAGGAAAACTTCATACAGCCGATCCCGAAGCAAATCTTCAGAGAGGGCTGGTGGAAAGAAAAAGAAAACAAAGAAAAAGCAAAAAACATACCAGTCTTCAAGCAGATCAAGAAGTAGGTCCGTGGATGCTGCTAGGAAACACAAAGATGACAGAAGTAGATCCATCTCTCCAAAACGAGAGAAAAGGAAGAAAAAGAGACACAATTCTACAGATAGGTCTAGGAGTCCTTCTCCAGCACATACAAAGTCTGACAAGAGGAGAACATCAAACAGAAGACAATCAGAATCACCCGTGTCTACCAGACGAGGAAGAAGAGAATCGCCAAGAAGGAGCGTGCAAAGCTCTGTCTCTCCACATAGAAGAAGGAACTCAAGCTCTCCTGAATACAGAAAAATTTCTTCTTCTAGAAAGAAGAGAAACTCAATATCACCATCACCCTACCGATCTGATGAAGACAGAGGAGAAAAGACTTCAAAACGAAAATCAAGGAAAGGCAAAGATAAATCTTCCTATAAAGACTCACCTATAAAGGACTTGCCTAAAGATGAAAGTGTACTGACCCCAGAGAGAGGACAGGAGAAAGAGCAGACGGAAGACAAACAGAGAGAAATATCCCCTGATGTACCAAAAGAGAGAGCTCCAATATCATTCAAAATGAACATAAGTAAGCCAGTAAAAAAAGAGTTACCATCTCTTGGAAACAAGTTGGATGATTCTATTGAGAATGACATTGTTGAAGGCAGTGATAAGGAAGAAAAAATAGAATCAAGTGAAAATCTGGTGCATGAACAGGAGCCTGTTGAGAAGAAATCAGAAAAGCATGCTAAATTATCTAAGTCACCATCACCATCTCGAATTTCTACACATTCTCTCAGCAAATCACCAGCAAGAGAATCTAGATCCAGAAGCAAGTCAGTAGATTCAGAAAAGGATAAAAAGTTGTCAAAGAAGGCTAAAAAAGCAGCAAAGAAAGCCAAGAAGAAGGCCAAAAAGCTAGCTAAGGAGAAGAAGAAAAGGGAAAGAGAGCCTGAATCTTCAAGTTCTTCTCTTAACTACAGCAATGAAAGTATAGATATTGAAGAAAACCCAGAAGATGTGACTATTAAAGATGACAAAATAAAAGCCAAAGAGGATTCCAGAAAACCTGATGCTTTGCCAGAAAAAGAAATGAGTCCAGAAAGTAAAAAAGTGAAGAGAAGATCCTGGAGATCTAAGAGATCTAATAGTGATGAGGACTCGCAGCAAACTTCTCCAGAACAGGGTGGCACTAGAAAACTGAAGCGCATCAGTGTGGATGTTGGTGCCATACCTCTTCCAGGGCAAGAAATCAGTAATGAACAGCAGAAAGATGTCAGTGAAGAACAAGTTATAAGTAAACAACAAGATACTATTAAAGAACAGGTAAAAGATTCCAGTAAAGAAAAAGTCAAAGATACCATTAAAGAAAAAGTCAAAGATACCAGTAAAGAAAAAGTCAAAGATACCAGTAAAGAACACGTAAAACATATCAGTAAAGAAGAACTAAAAGATAACAGTAAAGAAAAAGTAAAAGATAATGATAAAGAACAAATAAAAGAATCATCAATTCCAACACAGAAAGACAAGAAACTGGAGCAAGTTGAGCTTATCATTACTGATCTTTCGTCCATTCCTATGCCTGATGAAATGCCTGTTAAGAGCAACAAATCCCATGGCAATGTAAGAGAGCCTTCTTCTGTAACCATGCCTGATACTGCTGGCAAACATGATGAAGAATATCAAGGACAGAAAGATATCCCAAAACCCTGGGAAAAATCTGATACTGGAAAGAGTACTGATGACTTAAAGTCATCTCAAATGGAGCAGAAATTAGATCCCGAGGAAGAATCAGAATTGAAAGATCCAGAGAACAGTAAACAGATGAGGAGGACATCCACAGAGACAAATGAGGAGAAAATAAAAAGAGAACTAAAGAAACTAAACATAGATATGGTCAAAAGTACATTTGATCTTGAAGAAGCTCAACCCAGACGAAGGTCAAGAAGATCATTTAATTCAACAGAAAAAGAACCAGAAAATGAGTCAAATGAACCAAGCAAAAGGACAACTCGAAGAAGATCTAAAGCCTCACTCAGTACAGAAGATTCCTCCGAAAGTGAAAACTCAAAGACTGACACCAATCAAAGTGAAAGTGAAGTGGAGAAACCAAGTGCTGAAATTGTTCAAGAGAGTCAAGAAGTTGTGGAAAAGCCCACAAAAAGAAAGAGGAAAAGCAGATTTAGTGATGTGAATGACAGGGTTGATGTGGATCAGATTGTATTATCTGCAGAGAAGAAGAGTGAAGCGGACCTTAGTACATTACCAAAAGTAAGTGTGACATTGGAACCAATTCATATCGAAAAAAGCAGCGCAAGGACACCTATAAAATTTGCTTTGGCCAGCGTAACACAAGCAATTGAAAAAGTGAAATGGGATGAGGAAGATGAAGAGTCTCAAAAAGAAAAGGCGGGAAGTTCAGGATACATACCTGATGAGGAAGACACAGAGATCAGTTTCAAAGTTCAAGTTAGCCATGAAACCAGCATAAATAAGGAGGAGAAAGAGAGTAATGCAAGTGAAACTGTAGAAACATCAGTTAAAGTTGATGTGCCTGAGGTTGTTACTTATCCAGGCTTGTCCATACCCAATGTATTAACAGACTCTAAAGAAGGAAATGAAGGAAAAGGTGCAGCAGCATGGAATAAAAATGATATATTTCAGACTGCTTTGAAAAAAGCAAAAGAGTTGGTGGAAAGTAAAGTAATGGCTAGTGTAGAGGAACCAAAGAAAGTTTCCTCAGATTTTCCTACTGGAGAAGACAATACTGAGACAGTAGATATGGAATGTGATTCCAACTCCAACAGTCAGGAACCATTCATCCTCCAGGGGAATGAAAACTACCCACAAAACTCAGTTCCAAATCCTCCAATGACAACATTCCCAAAATTTACGGTTGGCCTTTCCCTGGAGAGCATTATTCCAGATTTTGGTATGCCACTGGGAAATGGTCCATCATCAACAGACAGAAAATCCACTCCACCAGCACCTGTGCCTCCTATCCAGATGAACATTCCACCTCCACCACCTAGTGGATCATTAACATCCAATATTCCCATTCCTCCACCCCAACCTGTTGCTCCACCAACTTACCCTGTTTCTGTGAACCATCCATCAATAAACATACCTTTGCCAGGAAGTGCTCCATCAGTGGCACCTCTACCAGTGGCACCTCCACCAGTAACAAAGACATCTTTCTCCATCACTCATCCACCAAATATTCCTTTACCTCAGTCCTCATCATTGTCTGTTCTTCCTACGGATATTCCATTACCACCTCCACCACCTGAAAAGAAGACATCAAATGAAGACAAGGTAGATATTAACCAGGGTTCATCTTCTGCAGTTCAACCACCAAACCTTCCATCTGACATTCCTATGCCTCCTGATGAGAAGACAAAATCTCAAACTAATCCTCTTTCTATTCCTATACCCCCAGAGAAAGCAAAAGCATTTGAGAATGCCTCAATACCTGTGCTGTTAGAGAAGAAAAAAGCTAATCCTTCTGATATTCCAATGCCAGAGGATGTTTCTAATACACACACTAAAGAATCATGTCACCAGCTAGGAACATCTGCTTTCATGCCTGTAACTGAAGCTGCCCCACTTTCAGAAGGCATTCCTCTTACTTCAGAAGTCGGGAAAAACAAAACATCTGTATCAATGGAACCTTTAAAAGTTGGCTTGTCTGAAAAACAAAGTACTCCAACTCCAAAACCACCAAGTATGTTACCAGAACAAGAAATAATAGTCACAGAAGCTACTGTTACAAATATTGATGCATCTTCAAAGGACATTTTTTCATTAATTCAACAGGCAGAGAATGTCACAAATATTACAAAACTGGAGGAGAGAGTTTCTGATGCTGATGAGAATGTTCATGCATTTAAAGACACAGAAAAACCTTCAGCTACAGAAACACAACAATTGTCTTCTATTGAACTATCAAAGCAAGCCCTGTTAGCCAAAGTCATTGCAAAACAAAAAGAAAGTCCAAAGGAGAAAAAGCTAACAATAGGGAAAATTTCTCGCACTTCACATGTAGAAAAAAGTACAGAGAAAAATAAAGATGAACCAGAAATGATTCAACCTATAAAGAAAACACCAATGATAAAGATAGGCCCTATTGTGATGAGTAAAGGAAAAGACTTTGACACTACATTGGGTGAATCTTCAGAGGATGGTGAAATCAAATCAGAATCTGAAAATGAAATCCAAGCTAGACATAGAATTGCCTCTGAGGCAGGCAGAAACTTACCCATATCTCCTCTGGTAATGGAAAAATCTCATGGAGACTCAAATCCAGGTCCCTCTGGGTTTGGAGTAATACCAAAGAAAGTGATAGCTCCACCTACTTGGACTGGAGAAAATCCTTTTGCAGAATCAAACCCACACAATGCCTCAAGTGCTTCTGAATCAGAGGAGTCCAGGATTGATGACAGAGAATATTATAAGAAAGTGGATGAATTTCTGAAGAAAGTGGAAAAGCCAAAAACAACAGTGGAAAGAAAGTTTGATGAGTTTTTGGAAAAGGTGAGAAAACCCAAGCCAGATTCACCAAGTTTGGAAGAAAAAGTAGATGAATTTTTGAAGAAGACAGAAAAGAAGGACTCAAGGGAACGCAGCTATGATGAATATACAAGCAGCAAGCATGACAGAGATGAATACGACAGACCTAGGGATAGAGATAGAGATCACAAAGATAAAGAATATAGAGACAGAGAAAAGGATAGAGACACTAGGGACAGGGATAGAAAACAGAGAGATAGAGAATATGAGGAACGACGTAGAGAAAGAGACAAAGATTACGGGGATCGACATAGAGAAAGAGAACATGATGATAGACGTAGAGATCGGGAAAAGGAACATGATGAAAGACGTAGAGATAGAGATAAGGAATATGATGACAGGCGCAGAGATAGGGATAGGGATCATGAGGAACGACAAAGAGATAGAGACTATGAGGACCGACATAGAGAAAGAGAGCATGATGACAGGTATAGAGATAGAGATTATGATGATAGGCACAGAAAAAGAGAAAGGAGGGGAAGTAGAGAAAGAAGCAGATCAAGAGAAAGGTATAGAGAGAGAGGAAGAGAAAGGTCTAGAGAAAGAAGCAGAAGTCGATCTAGAAGTAGAAGTAGGGACAGGGATAGGCGGTATTATGAGAGGAGGTCCAGCAGAAGACCTGAAAGAGACGAGAGACGACACAGGGATAGCAGTGATGAGGAGCGATCACCTAAACATAGGTCAAGACGTAGTAAGTCAGAGAGGGAGGAAGACAAGAAAAAAAACCTCACCGATGAATGGCTCAAGTTTGAGAGCCAGTTAGCAGCCAAAAAGAAAATGTTATCAGAAACAGCAGCATCTTCCTCAGCAACTACAGCACCTCAGCAACAGCCAGCAGTGCAACCAGCACCAACCGAATACTACCAGGATGCCTATGGTAATTACTACCCTGTACCAGTGACCCAAGCAAATGCCAGCAGTGCCTACCAGTCGTATTCACAGTATCCAAATGTGGATCCAAACACTGGATATCCAATACCTTCTCAGCAGACTGTGATGTCCCAGCCTCAGGTCTATCCTCATGATACATATCCTCAAATGCAGCAAGTGCCAGCCCAGACCTCTAACCTGTACAATGTGCCAAATACTCCAGTCTACAATACTCAGGGACAGCCTGTTCATCAGGAAATAGTGTATGGTCAAGAGCAGACACTTCACCCTCCAGTCCAACCCGCCCCTACTGCAGTGCCAAGGACAGCTGTTGTGTATGGGCACGTGCCCACTCAGCCCAGTATTCTGTCAGCCATTTCTTCAGCAGCTGTGGCACAACCTCCAAAGACCCCTGGCTATCCCGGTCAACCAGTGCAGCCACTTAATCAGGTATGATATGATATCAACATTTTATCAGTTTCATTAGTTCATTTTTTGTTTTCATGTATGAAATTCTTCTCAACTGTCTAAATGTCCCTAACTGGAAAATATAAGAAAAGAATTAATGCATTAACAAAGAAATTCACTTTTAACTGTTCATTTTTCATGTCAGATTTCATTGACGTAATTGAATTTTGTTTCAGCCTGAAGTTGGTTCAATACGTCCAATGAATCGCTTGCCAAATGTTGTACCACAACAACCAGGTACCCCAAGATTCCCTTCCAGGGTCCCAAGCACAGCTGTCAAGCCTCAAAGAGTGAGCTCCCCTCCTATATTCTCTCCACCAGTTCGACCAAGTGGTTACGTTTCATCTCAAACAACAGAAGAAAACAGAGAGGGTGAAACAAGCACTCCTACACCTTCTGATGGTGAAGATGAAGAAATGGGAACTGGCGAGAAGAAAGATGAAGCAGAGCCTCAACCTGTGACCACCTCAGAGATCGAGGAATCCTCACAACCAGCCCGCAATGTCAACAGACACCTTCCAATCAAGCTGGGCTTCAAGCAAGCCATTAAAGACAGTGAAATATCACACCCACCTCCATCCACTTCTCCACAAGTCAAGGATGGAAAGCCAGAGAAAGTCAAGTCCAGATGGAGGAGATTTAGTGAACTAGACTTGGAAAGTCCATCAAGGAGTACTCTGTCTCCCTCTCTTGATAATGTGTCTTCCTCCACTTCTCAGTCAGAAACGGAGAATGCTGAAGACAAGGACTTACCCGATATAAGGAAGGCTGTCCAGGAAAATTACGATGCATGGGATCCGTCCTGTGATCTTCTGGGTATACCATCAGCAACTCTAACGAAACCAGAGACACAGAAGAAGGAGAAGAAAGAGAGAGAGAAGCAGATGATACAGAATGCTGACGTGACATCACAGGTCACGGAGGTTAAATCAGAGGAGAAGGACAGCGGGACAAAGAAACC